>RJWM01004330.1:0-102728 GCA_004363535.1 Dasyprocta punctata | reverse complement strand
TCTATTTCAGAAAAGAGAAAAGGTCTGGGGATGTAGCCCAGTGTTCCCTGGATTCAATCCCCAGAACCACCAAAAAACAATAAATAAATTGGGATATTAAGCATTTCATCAGTTTTGGGTTAGGGTAAAGTATGCAAACAGCCTGAAATCCAAAACATAAGGACACTTGAGCTGTGAAAACACATAATAAACAAGCACAGACAGCCTGAGTAACAACTACTCTGCACTAAACGCCGTCGTGCGCGCTTTGCAGAAAACATAGCATGAGGAGCTCCCGTCTGTGACCTCACCAGGATAACAGCACCTCACAGCTCCCCGTGACAGTGGGGAGTCCAGACCGCACTCTGCCGAGGCCTCGAGGGTGCTGGGGGTGGGAAAGGGCTCGCTTTCTGCAGGTTTGTGTCTTCCTGGGCCGCGGAGCGGGGCCTCCTCCGCCGGCTCTCCTCCCACCCATTGTGGGCGGTTCTGGGGTGACACCCCTGCTCACGGAGCGGGGCACTCCGGCTGCCTGTACGCCCTCCAGAGTGTAACTGCCCTGTTTCCACTGTGGGTTCTGTGAAGGTGACATCTAACGCGGGCTCCCAGCCCTGACTCCTCTCCTCAAAAAGAACCTTGCATCCCCAGTGTGTTCATCAATTCCAGGCAGTTCAGTGCTTCCCGAGAAACTCCGAATCCTGCCCACACCCTCATGGCTGTTCTCCTTCCGTCCCTGGCACTCACAGCTCCAGCTGTCTTCACAAAGCGAACTCCTCAGTTCACAGACCGCCAAGGCTTCCTACCGGCCTCGGGAAAGCTCCAGCTCCTGAAGGGCACCAAAGCCAGACATGTCACTGGGGCTTCGGCTGGGCCACCTACTCAACCCTGGGTCCATCCGAATGCTGTCCATGTCTCCTGGGGGCATGGCAGGAGCTATACTGTGTCATTTTAGGAAAATTCTTCCCAACTTTTTTCGCCTCTGTAAATTCTTCAAGGTCCTGTCCAGATAACACCGTATTCTTGCTATCATCTTGGACAACACATTTTGAAAACTACTGGTTTTTAAATTTGCTTGCTGGGATATTGTTAAATGCTGTATCCAGTCAGGCGTGGTGGTGTGCGCTTTTAATCCCAGCACTCGGGAGGCTGAGGTAGGAGGAGCCTCGTGAGTTCCAGGCCGACTTGGGCTACAATGTGAGTGCAAGGCTGGCCTGAGCTACATAGTGCAACACTGTTTCAAAAAAACTAGGGCCAGGAGTTTGGCTCAGTGGCTTAAGGGACTGCCTGGTGTCACCAAAAAAGAAAAAAAAAAAAAGGCTGTCTCCAAAACATGATCACCAAGTGATGAGACTGGCATTAACAAGAAATATAATCACTATGAATAAGCTACATTTTATATTTTTAACTAATTAAGTTCCTTTCAAAGCAAGGACCAACCTTGGAATAGTGGTGCATGCCTATAATCCCACCACAAGGGAGGCTGAGGCACGAGGACTGCAAATTTGAGTCCTGCTGGGAAAATTTAGAGAGATGTTTTTTCCTAAAGAAAAGGGAGCTAGGAATTTAGCTTAATCAAAGGATAGGCAGCCTTGTTATGCCCGAGTTTTTTTCCAACCAAACAAATGGAAATATGAGCCGGGTGTGGTGGTGCACGCCTTTAATCCCAGCACTTGGGAGGCTGAGGCAGGGGAATCGATGTGAGTTCGGACCAGCCTGGGTTACAAAGTGAGTTCAAGACCAGCCTGAACTGCATAATGAGGCCCTGTCTCAAAAAATAGGGCGGGGGATTTAGCTCAGTGGCCTACGTGCCTGCGTGGCAGGTGTGAGGTTGTGAGTTTGATCCCTGGTACACCTGGTACAAAAAAAAAAAAAAAAAAAGGAAAGAAAGATATTCCTATCTCCAGAGTTGCTCTACGCATTAAACACTGCTATATAATTGTGTTGTGAACTTCTAAGTACTTTTCCAATAGTTGCTGTTACTTCCCTTAAATCATGAGATGAATTCAAGGGAAAAGAAGACTCAAGAAGAGCTGGGCATGATGGCCATGCCTGTAATGCTAGCACTCTGGGAGACTACGCAGGAGGATCATAAATTTGAGCCCAGCCTGGGTAACTAAGCAAGACCCTGTCTCAAACTCAAAAAAGAAGGGGGTGAGGGTCGGGGATGTAGCTCAATGTGAAGGTGCTGGGTTTAATCCTCAATACCACAAAGAGAAAAGAATTTTGGGGGGCCAAAGGGGATAAACTGAACCACATTCTGGAGACTTGACCCATCCAAAACAATCTGACTTCCACCTCCTCAAACTTACTTCTTCTCAATCTGAGACTCCAAACCACCGAGTACTCAAGCTCAACTCTCACAAATCACCCTCGATTCCTCTCTCCTTCACGTCTACATCCGATTCTTCATGTCTGGCAGCTGATCTGTATCCTACACGCGTTCATAGCCAAGCCCTGTTACAAAGCATCGCCTCTTCATGGACTACTGAGCAGTACCTTCTCATGCTTGTCCCCATTTTGTGCTTCTCAAGTAGCTGCTTGAATAATTAAAAGTGCTTAAATTCAATCATTTCCCTCCCATGTGAAGACTGCTTGCCTCTGAGGTTGGAATCGGAATGGCTCTGTTGCCTGGCAAAGGCCTGTGCTCCCCGCTTTTATCCCTCTCTGTCCCAGCACCCCAGCCTCGTTCTCATCACTGGGGTCCCACAGGACTTTGGTCCCACAGTCTCCAGACTTCCCCTCCCATCCAGACTCCTGATATCGAGGAGCATCTCTCCCTCCTGTCCATACGCTTCCAGCCATCTGTCCACACACAACTGTGGCTCCGATGTCCACTGCAAGAGAGTTCCGTGCTCACTCCAAAGTTGTTCCATGCTCTCAATTATTTACCACTTTTACTCCTTGTAGTGTTAACCACTATCTGATGTTCTCTTGTTTACATTTTACCTCCTCTGCTGACTTACAAACTTCAACTGGTAAGGATCTTTTAGTCTTGTTCACAGTGTAACTCCAGCGTTTGTTTTCTTTTACACTACTGAGGATGGAACCCACAGCCTTCACTAAGCTACATCCCCAGCCCTTTTTGTATTTCCTATTTTAAGCCAGAATCTTGCTAAGTCTCTAAACTGCCCGGGATGGGCTCGAACTCGTGAACCTCCTGCCTCAGCCTCCCAAGTGCTGGAATTACAGGTGTGCCCCCAGGTCCTTCTCCAAATATTTTTTTGAAAAAAAAAGATTTGGTTCACTTTTTAGCCCCATCTAACTTTTGAACAGATGAATCGCCGATTCCCTGAAACTTGCGCCAAGCGAACAAGTTTGTGGCAGACTGGAAACTAAAACTTTAGGTTCAAACTCAATCCCTGGATCTTTTTTTTTTTTTTTAAGGAAGCCACACACGTCAGTGACAGGGCCTGAACTGAAAGCGAAAGACGGCCCCAGAGATGCCCACCTCCCACTCCAATGCGTCCCATATTTCCGCTAACTCTCTGGTTGCGAATCCTAACAGCCCTCTGACTTAGGACGGCTGAGGAGCTGGCCACGCGTTGCCTAGGTTACCTCGCACCTCCCGCACCAGGATGGTAGCCACGCCCATCACTCCTAGCTCTAATCTGGTTGGCTGGCTTTGGCAGGCCTAGTACTCACCTGGTAGTTCCCTCATTAGATAGAAGGGACCACAGCCCGCCGCGGACTTGTCTGCACCTTGGGGAGCCGTGGCTGCGGTAGGGGGCGCGGCCGTGCCGGGTCCCCCGCCCGGAGGAGGCGGAGGCGGAGGTGGAGGCTTTCCTGGTCCGAAGCTGAGTGCTGTTGGGGGCGGTGGTGGGTCAGCTTGAGCTCCGAACAGCGCGGTGAAATTCTCCATCGTCCCCTCGGCCCTGGCGCTGCTCGTGTGTAGGGAGTTAGTGATTTTCATTGGGCAATCCTTTGAGTGGGTACCGCCCTCTTTCTGTAGCGACCTCCGGTCATTGGATACCTCGGGCCACGCCTACTTTCTTCCGGCAACTACTTCCGTCGCTCTGTGAGAACGTTCAGGAAGTTCTAGGTAACCTTATTAAACTCGTCTCATAGGGACTCGTCAAAGCTACATATCCAATTAAATGACTTAGGTTGGGAAAAGCGACAGCTAGCATGGCCAATGAAGTCTTGGCTCCCTCTTTTGGTTCGGGCCTAATGTAACGCCCAGAGATCTACTTCCGGGTCCAAAGGCGGTGCCTTCGAGATTTGACCCAATAAAGTCTCGCGTCTGGGGGCGGGGCCAGTCCTACTGAGACCGCATAGCGGTGGGCCCCGCGAGGGCCGGAAAGATGGCGGTCCTCGCACCTTTGATTGCTCTAGTGTACTCGGTACCGCGGCTGTCACGATGGCTGGCCCGGCCTTACTGCCTGCTGTCGGCCCTGCTGTCTGCTGCCTTCCTACTCGTGAGGAAACTGCCGCCCCTCTGCAACGGTCTCCCCACCCAGCGCGAAGACGGCAACCCGTGCGACTTTGACTGGGTGAGCGCCCCCTGCCTCGGCGGTCGGCGACCTTGACGGTCCCTGCGCGCAGGTGCGGCCGGGCTGTCAGCGAGCCCTGGTGCTCAGGAGGGAGAACACCGAGCCCAGCTCGTAGCCCCCATCCAGCAGCGAGGCTGTCTGGTCTCGAGCCCATCCCTGCGCTTCTGGGGCTAGAATGAGCCTCCTCGAACTGAACCGCATCCCCGGCCTTTTTTAAAATTTTGAGACGGGATTTCGCTAAGTTGCCTGGTTTGGGATGGAACTTGAGATCCTCCTGCCTCAGCCTCCCGGAGTGCTGGGATGACAGGCGCGCATCATCACGCCCCATATAGTTCCTGCGTGTTTCCATCTCACCATTCGTGCAGATCCACAGTCCTGCAGCCGTGCCGCTCGTTACGTTACGCCCCCCGCAGCCAGGCGGCGAGGTCGGTGGTGTCCCCCACCTTTGGCACAGTAGCTGCACACACCGTCATAGTTCCTCACGCGTTTGCCGAACCCACAGTCTTTCCTAAGCACTATGCAGGACGCTGGGGATGCAAAGCTGAATCGCATGTCGAGATATATTGAGGAAAAAAAAAAAAAAAGCTAAAAATACATTGTAGACAAGTCCACCCTGCCCAGCTCAGCGCCCAGGCCTGGAATCTCGACTACTCTAGAGTCGGAGGCAGGAAGGTTCCCAAAGGCAGACTAGGCAATTTAGTGCAACGCTGCCTCAGCATGAAAGGACTGGGGCCGTACCTCCGTGGTCGAGCGCTGTGGTTTCAGTCTCCAGTGCTGGAGAGAAATCGGTCAGTCTGAAACCAAGCCTTGGCAGGAGGCCTAAGAGACGCACACGCTGAAACAGTTCCCTAGGATTGTTGTCCTTGTCCAGCGCCCAGTGTGAGTCTCACCTTTTACCAGAATCCATTCCCTTAGCTTTTCCTGCCTCCTTTCTTCTCTCTTGCTGCCTCTGACTTTTTCCAGATAGTATTATTTGTTCGCTAGAATGTAGCCGTGTTATGTCAAGAGATCCTCTATCGCACTGAAGGAGAGGAAACTCAAAAGTGTATGTGGATAGTAATAAGAATTTTAGTAAATGTAGGAGACCTTTTACAGAATTAATTTCTCCATAAACTCCCTCCCCTCCAGTACTGAGGGTGGAGCCCACGGCCTTGTGTATGCCAGCAGAGCGCTTTAGACATGTGATCCTCCTGCCTCAGCCTCCCGAGTGGAAAGAAGCTGTTTCTTTTGCCTCAGTGTGGAAGGTTTTGGGCCATGACTGGTTGGCGCTGAGCTTTGGGCTGGTGGCCAGGCGGCCCCTCAGGAGGAAGCATGGGGCACAGAGTCATTTACACTCTGCCAGCAAGCAAGAACAAGGAGAGCCGGGGATTTAGCTGAGTGGCATAAGTGCCTGCCTGGCAGGCGCAAGGTTGTAAGGTCGATCCCTGGTACCAAAAAAAAAAAAAAAAAAGAGTAAGGAGGGACCAGAGTCCCGCAGCAGATCCCAAGGACTTGCTGTCCGTCCCAAGGCCGCATGTCCTGGCACCGCCTTGCCGGCCAAGCCCTGGACACAGTCCCTGAAGGACACTCTGAATCCAAGTTCTGTGCCAAGCATAGTGTTGTGTACCTATTGTCCCAGCTACTGGGGAGGCTATAGCAGGTGGATCCCTTGAGCCAAGAGGTCAAGACCAGCCTGGGCAACATAGGGAGACCCTGTCTCCAACATAAACAGCACCTGAGTTCAAGGACTGCCTGGGGACACAGTGAGACCATCTCAAAAAACGAAAACCGTGAGCTGGGTGGGTGGTGCACAGCGGTAATCCTGGCACTTGGGAGACTGAGGCGGCGAGACTACCAAGTTTGGGACCAGCCTGAAACAGTCTGCTCGTCCTGTCCCATGGCTTGGGCTCCCCACTGCAGAAAGGCAGCAGGTGGGCTGCAGGTCGCCATGCGCTCTGCATGCCAGGGCCGTCCTGGTCCTCGCATCTGCCCGGTGAGCGAAGGCTGGGGCGTGTCTAGCTGTGGCCTTTCGGGAGGACCTGAACCCGGGTCTAGAGTCTGTGTAGCTGGTCCATGCTTGAAGAATGATGTCCTCAGGCCTGCATTTGGCCTGCCAATAGACCGAAGTTCATTCTCTTTCCAGGGCCTCACCCAGGGGCTCAGCATGTGTTTTACTGCTGAGCTGAACCCCAGCCTTGAGCTGTACCCGAGCCTCGAGGTTCCTGACTTCAAACCCCAACAGCTACGTTTGTGGAAACCTTCCTCACTTTTACATCAGTCAGTTGTTGTCCCTCGCTGCCACTGTGCATATCTGCATCTCAATAGTTGCTTTTATTGCAGATTGAAGCTAAAATTCTGATTATTTCTAGGTTTTGTCTGAAATAACAGGATGCTCCGCTCCACTATAAACAGGATATGGAAAAGGCAGGAACAGTGGTACAGGCCTGTACTCCCAGAATTCTCCAAGGCTGAGGCAGGATGATTGCAAGTAAGAGCCCAGCCTGGACAGACACTATTGTCTCAAAATAAAAATTTTCTAACGCTTGGAGTGGTGGCACATGCCTGTAATCTCAGTACTCAGGAGGCTGAGGCAAGAGGATTGCCACAAGTTTGAGGCTAGCCTGGGCTACATAGCAAGTCCCTATCTCAAAAAAAGATTTTTAAAAAAAAAGGGCTAGGGTATAGCTCACTGCAGGGTCCCTGGGTCCAATCCCCAGTACCACAAAATGAGTACGTAAATACATAAATGAAGGATGAATGATAGGGAAGGCCTTCAACAACCCAGGCTGTACTCAGTCCAGTCTGACCCGAGCTTTTGCTCTGGTCCTTATTCTTGCAGCTTTTACTCTTTAAAACCACTGTTGGGTCTTTGTTTATTGTCTCACTTGCTTGCTAGCTTAAACTGTAAAAGGTAGGAGAGAACTGTGTGCCAAAGGTTGAAAAGGTCTTCAGGAGCTCTTACAGCCCCCTTCAGCTCTTAGATTATGCTAGAAGTGTGTACAATATTACTGTAAGTATTGGGTGGAAGAAGTGGTTTCATTTAAGCAGAGCCAAACAAATGGAACAGCCAGATCCTGGTTTTTGTTTTGTTTTTATTTTTTAAAGAACAGAAATATTTATTGAAAGAAAGCTTCTGAGAGAGAGACAGAAGGGGTCCCGAGCGGGTTGCCCTGTTTTGTTTTGCTTTTAGAGATAAGGTTTCCCTGTGCAGTTTTGGTTGGCCTTGTTATCCTTCTGCCTTACAGGCATTGATACTGTGGTAGTATGTAGTAGAGCACAGGTGCAAACTCAGGCAGGAGGACTGCAAATTCAAGCCTGGTCTAGACTACATAGTGAAACCCTGTCTCAAAAAACCAAAACCAAAAAATAAAAACCACTTGGGCAGCTGAGGCAGGAGAATCACTGTGAGTTTGAGGCCAGCCTGGGCTACACAGTAAGTTCAAAGTCAGCCTGAACTACACAGCCAGACCCTGTCTCAACAAAACAAAAGAACTAACCGAACAAAAGCCCCCAAGGCCGAGAAACATTCAGTTCTTCTGGCTGGCATTTTTCCTGCTGTCCCTCAGCCAACTCCGGGTTTCCATGGTTTTTGTTTTTAATCTGGTTTTTGAGACAAGGTCTCCCTGTGCAGTCCGTCACCTGTGCTGGGGACCGCGGGCTCCTTGCCGGTCCTCCGTCCGCCCCGGAGCGCTCACGCTCACAGCCACCCTGTGCCCCTTGCAGAGGGAGGTGGAGATCCTCATGTTCCTCAGCGCCATCGTGATGATGAAGAACCGCAGGTCCAGTGAGTGCACGGGGCGTGGGGCTGGGGGCCCCCAGGGCGCCCTTCCTGACCCCCTCCATGACCTGAGCCAAACCTGAGCTTGCACTCCATCCCCTCCCCTGTCCCATTCCCCAGACCCCGGGGGAGAGGGGTGGCCCGCCGGGTGCTGGGAGGAGCCACCGGCCAGGCTGACTGCCGCCCTGTGTTCCAGTCACTGTTGAGCAGCATGTGGGCAATATCTTCATGTTCAGCAAGGTGGCCAACGCCATCCTGTTCTTCCGCCTGGACATCCGCATGGGGCTGCTGTACCTCACGCTGTGCATAGGTGAGGGCCAAGTGCCTTTCCCCTCGGCCCCTACGGAGATGCTGTGTAACTCAGGTGGTGAGAACCCACTTGGGCTGTGTTTTAAGAGAAAGGGAAGAGCCGGGCATGGTGATGCACGCCTTTAATCTCAGCACTTGGGAGGCTGAGGCAGGAGGATCCTTGTGAGTTTGAGACAGGCCTGGGCTACAAAGTGAGTTGAAGGCTGGCCTGAACCGCACATAGTGAGACCCTGTCTCAAAAAATAGGGCCGGAGATTTAGCTCAGTGGCATAAGCGCCTGCCTGCCGGGCGCCAGGTTGTGAGTTCAATCCCTGGTACCAAAAAAAAAAAAAAAAGGAAGATGCCAGCTGGGGTGGTGCAAGGCCAGAATGCCAGCACTCTGGAAGACTGAGGAGGGAGGATCACAAGTTCAGACCCAGCCTGGGCAACTTAGTGGGAACCTTTCTGAAAGCAAACAATAAAAAGGGGCTTGGCGATGCAGCTCGGCGCAAAGGTGCGGGGTTTGCTCCCTGGGACAGCAAGGGAGACAGCCACGAGGAAGGGGCCACTGGCGCCCTGCCTGGGGTTGGAAGCGGGTTCCGACAGCTCTGCTCTGTGTCCAGTGTTCCTGATGACCTGCAAGCCCCCGCTGTACATGGGCCCCGAGTACATCAAGTACTTCAACGACAAGACCATCGATGTGAGTGTTCTTCCCCCGTCCATCCCCTGGGCCCCTGGGGCCACTGCGGGGTGAGGACTGGGGCTGGGGCGCTGTGGGGTCCCGCCCACCGCTTCCCTTCCGGTGGCAGGAGGAGCTGGAGCGGGACAGGAGGACCACCTGGCTGGTGGAGTTCTTTGCTAACTGGTCCAGCGACTGCCAGTCGTTCGCTCCCATCTACGCCGACCTCTCCCTCAAGTGAGCAGTGCGCCGGGGTCTCTGGCCCTTCCCCTCCTGCCCGGATGCCTGCGTTCCCGCCCGCCCCCTTTGTCCCGGGGGTGTTAAGCCGCCCGTTCTCCCAGGTACAACTGCACAGGGCTGAATTTCGGCAAGGTGGACGTGGGCCGCTACACCGACGTCAGCACGCGGTAGGCAGCCCGGGCCGGGCGCTGGGCGCGGCGGAGCCCTCGCGGGGCGGGCGCAGCCGCCCTGAGCGCCTCCCACCGGCCCGCAGGTACAGAGTGAGCACGTCGCCCCTCACCAAGCAGCTGCCGACGCTCATCCTGTTCCAGGGCGGCAAGGAGGTGATGCGGCGGCCGCAGATCGACAAGAAAGGGCGCGCCGTCTCCTGGACCTTCTCTGAGGTGCGGAGGGCGAGGGGCCGCGGGCCGCGGGGGCACCCATCCTATCAGAAGCCGGGCTGCGCCTCAGTGCTCCCCCGGAGCTGAACCCGGGAGGACCGGGTCTCCAAGGCCCCCGGGGAGTTGGCGAGGGGGCGGAGCCGGGCCGGCGCCCAGGCGGCCTGCGGGATCGCACGCAGGCTTAGTCTGCTTCGCTGAAACACAGCCGAGTTAGGTCTGGCCTCGCCGCCTCCCTCCGTTCCTGGACTGCCGAACACCGCGGCTGTGGCCCGGCCCCTGGGCGGCGGTGGCGGGAAGGCTGCTGGCCCTGAGTCCCGCCCGGGCGACCTCGCGATTCGAGCGCCTGTGACAGAAGCTGGGGGTGGGCTCAGGGCAGAGGCCCGGGCTCGTCCCCGTGCGGGCCGCACAGCAAGACCTAACTAAACCGGAACTTACTCCGGGCCCGGACCTTGGTCTCTCCGGTGCAGGAGAATGTGATCCGCGAATTCAACCTGAACGAGCTGTACCAGCGGGCCAAGAAGCTGGCCAAGGCCGGCGACAGCCCCGCGGGCGAGCGGCCGGCGGGCCCGGAGGGCGAGGACAAGAAGGTCAAGTAGGAGCCGCGTCCCCGCCCGCTGCAGCCCGGAGCCGCCCGGCCCGGCCCGCCTGGCCCTCCGCCGCGGGCGGCTCGCCGGAAGGACCCGTCTAGTACACCGGAACCCAAGCCGCGCCCGAGCCCGCCCCGGGAGACGCCTGCCTGCGCCGGGGAGGAGGAGGGGCGGGGCACCCCGCGTTCTGTAATAAAGACACCCGCCCCCCTTGAGTGCGCGCTTCTGTTTCTCTGGCCTCAAAGCCAGGCGCCCGCGACGGCGGCGGTGCCGCGCGTACCGCAGCTCTTCTCAGGCGGCGCCTGTCCGCTCTCGGCCTCCGTTCTCGGCGTCGTCGGGTCCTGCTGCTGCGCGCGTGGGGCGGGGCGCTCCGGAAGTCGTGCTCCCGCCTCCGGAAGTGGTCACGCCCCCCGGAAGTTGGAGTCCCGCGCCCGATAGAAGGGTCTCCTGAAGACCACGCGGCCCAGTCTCAGCGCCATGGCCCCTAGAGGGAGGAAGCGCAAGGCTGAGGCCGCCGAGGTCGGCCCTGCGGGGAAGCGGGGAGAGCCGGCGGACGGCGGGGAGGGCGCGGCGGAGGCCCAGGTGGTCATCGAGCACTGGTGAGGCTCGCAGGGGTGCAGAGCGGGCCTCGCTGCTTCCCCCCCGGCGCCCCAAACTCCCGGTTCCCGCCCTGCCCCCCACCCCCCCCGACACCTGCGCCGTCGATCTCCGGCCCTGAGCCCAGTCCTGTCCCCGCAGCACCAGCTGACGCGTGTACGCGCGCCAGGCCGCCGCGCTGAGCCAAGCGCTGCGCGTGGCGGCCCCGCACCTGGCGGTGGCGGTGAACCCAGAGCGGCCGCGGAGGGGAAGTTTCGAGGTGACGCTGCGGCGCGCGGACGGCAGCGGTGAGTGGCCGGGCCGGGCTGGGCCGCGCCTGGCGCGGCGTCCCGGGAACCCGCCTCACACGGTCCTTCATAGGTACCCAGCTCTGGACTGGAATTAAGAAGGGGCCACCGCGCAAACTCAAGTTCCCGGAGCCGCAGGCGGTGGTGGAGGAGCTGAAAAGACACCTTGCGTAGGGGTTCGAGCAGGAGGCGCAAGCTGAGGTTCGCGGGGATAGGGGTCCGTCTTGGGCGGGCCCTTGGCCGGGGAGCCCTCGCTGTGACCACCGAACGCCGCGCGGGAGCTGAAAGCGAGCTCCCCTGCGCTGAGCTCCATCCCCTGCTCTTTGACTTCTAATTTGAAGCGGGGTCTTGGAAAGTTCCGGATGACCCGAGGGTCCCACGACTTCCGGCGGGAACGCGTGGTTCTTTACGGACGGGAGTTTTCTGGTGGTTTTTGTTGCCCGGGGGCTGTGGAGCAGTTTTGCATTCATTTGAAAGTTAATTTCCGCTTTCTTGGTGGCTATTTCAAGGGCTTGATTTACTTATAAAACTTACTGGTTTTCTTACTGAGATGTAAATACATAAACCTTCACTACCTGTTTTAGTATGAATTAGTGATTTTTCTGAGTTGCAGGTAGCATCTTTTCTGTACCTTTCCCTACACCCTTCTGGGTTTTATTCTTAACGTTTTCCAGTTGTTTCTGGGCATCAATCCTCCTGCCTCAGCCTTCTGAGTGAGGGGATTACAGATAACAGCTACCACGCCAGGCTACCGCTGTTAATAGGCGACTCCTGGCTACTAAGAGGCTTGTCCCTAGCGCCTCCTGCAGCCCTGTGCTGGGTTGTCAGGTCTTGTGTGTGGGGCGCTTTGGAGCAGGAGTGGTTCTCCTGCTCCTGGCCTGGGTCTGTGGGTTCAGGGGTGGGATGGGGTGGGTCAGGTCGGGTCTTCCTGGGTCCTGTGAGCGCCTGTACCGCTTCTCAAACTTCTCTGCTTCTTTTTGCAGCGTTTCTGTCCGTGGTGCTGTTGGAGCGTCTGTGACGGGACATGGCCAAACTTCAGCCATGGCCCTGAAACCATGGTCTCCCGCACCCCATAAACAAGCGCTGTACACTGTTTGGGTTTAGTTTGTTTAATAAAAGGTGAAATAAAGTATCTGAGTGAGAGTAAAGAATCACACTAAGGGACGATGAGGTTGGTGAGCCTTTTATTTCTTCATAGCCTGAGGTCCCCACCCGGCCTGGAATTCATAGGGCCATAGGTGAAGCCTGTGAAATATTTGTAAAAACTAAGGGAGCAAAGGAAATTAATTTTTTAAAAAAGCAACTGTACCTTTTCTGACTCACTTCTTGGAACTTGATGACCAGTGGGTCTTCCTGGCCCTGTGGAGAGCTGTCAGCTAGACTTCCCAGTGGGCACCATGGGACTCCCACGAACAAGCAGGTGCTGGTTGTCCGTCTGTCCCACCTGCGCAGTGTGGCTAAGGCCCAGGTGGAGCCCTGCACAGAGGGAGGGTGCTCCCTCTGGCTCCTCCCATTTGCCAGGCTGCATGTCTTCTAAACTGCTACCTATGGCCCGCTAGAGCTGGGGATAGTATATCGACTTGTCACTAACTGGAAAATGGGTTACAAAGAATAAAGGTATTTCAAGTTCGTTTTCTACCCGGTACTCCCTTGACTTCTGCCTGGCTCCCAAGGCCCAGGGGGAGCCAGGGGTGGCACAGCCAGCCTGTGCTGGCAGGCAGTGGCCATGTGCCAGAAGGGGCCTCTTGCTGTCCAGCACTCACTGCTGCCCCCCCCCACTACGTGAGGACGTCCACCTCTGTTTCTGACTCTGAGGAAGGGTCAGGCCACACTGAGGGGATGCCAGCGGACACCAGGCTGGCCTCCACTGTCCAGTCTCCCACGTCGATGTCCTCGTCGTCAGAGCTGGGGGGTGGCCAGCCAGGCTCCACCCCAGGAGCGGGGCATAGCTCCTCATGCACTGCCAGCCCTGTGTCCAGCCCTCCCTCTGTCCAGCTGGAGCCTGGCGTCAAAGGGTTTCCGGGGGAGCTGGTTGGACCATCCGGCAGCTGGGAGACGGCGAGCTCGAGGTCTGAAGTCCAAGTGCTGCCCGTAGGAAGCCCCTGGCCCTCCCTCACCGCGGAGGACCCAGCGAGGGCGCCTGGGTGCCCTGCGGGATCTCTGTTGGAACCAGCAGGCTCCTTCCCCAGGCCTTCCAGCTCCCCGGACCACAGCTCCAGGTCCGGCAGGCACCACTCCGCTTCCATCCAGTTCCCGCCTGCTCCTGCCAGGTGGTAACTCGGGGTTCTGCAGCCCCCCGCCCCCGGGCTCTCGGGGGACCTGACAGGCGGCCCGATGTCGGAGCCGCACAGCACGAAGTCCAGGATGTCCTCCAGCTCACTGGTGGCCACGGAGCTTGAGACCCTGTCACAGCGCTGTGCACCCAGGGCGCCCCCAAAGGCGCAGGGCTCGCTGCGGTCACTGCTCAGCATGGGTTCCTTCCCCAGCAGCTCGGGGCCCACCCCAGGCTGGTCTGGAGAGTGGCCAGCGGCCAGCATGACGTCCAGCACGCTGGTGCCCTCGGGCGAGTCCTGATACAGCTCCAGCCTGGCAGATGACACCTGCTGCTCGCTGACGGGGGACAGCCAGGCAGGCTGCAGCGCGGCTCCGGGGCCCGGGCCCCGGGGACTCTCTGTGGGGCTGCAGGGGGCCGTGGGCGGCTCCTGCACCACCTCCCAGCAGGTGCCATTGACCACTTTCCGCAGCTTCACTCTGCCGACCTGGCCCTCCTCCACGCAGTCTGGGCCAGGCACTGAGGCCTCGGGGCTCCGCTTTTTGCCCCCAGCTGGCCGGCCAGGCACGGAGGGCGCAGGGGTGCTCTGCAGAGGACTGGCCCTGCCTGGCTTCTGCCTGTCCTCTGCCGCTTCTCTGTTTACCCTCCGCCGCCAGAGCCGCCGGCCAGAGGCAGCAGGCTGTGCACCGGGTCCACTTGGCGCGCTGCCCCCAGGAGGTGGCTTTGAGCGGCTCAGCCGGATCTTCCTGGGCAGCAGCTGCCGGTCCAGGTCCACGGAAGGGTACAGGCAGGGTGGGGTGGGTGCCGCAGGCCCAGGCGCGGGGCCCTGCTTGTCAACCCCAGGCTCCTGGCTGTGGCCTGCTGAGCCGCCCCCCTGTGGAGCCCGGCAGGCCCTGGCCTTCCCCTGGAGCGGCAGTGTGCCTGGCATGCGCTCGGCGCCTGGCTGGGCGCTCTCTTCTGGGGGACCCTCCGCTCCCCCCAGGTGCGTCACCCTTGCCGCCCCGGGAGGACAGGGAGGCTGGGGGGCTGGCAGTGGCGTTCGAGGGGGGCGGCCGGGGGCCGGCGCTCTGGTGGAGCATGGCGCGGCGCTGGGCTGCAGGCACTCGCGGTTCAGCCTTCGGCCCGGCGAGGCCTTCACCAGCTTCCCCCCCTCCAGCTGCAGGGACTCCAGCTCGCACACGCGGAGCTGGCGGGCGGCCGACAGCACGTCCTGGGCTTCCTCCCGGGACACCTCCATCTCCGACGTGTACAGGAAGTCCACCAGCTTGCGCAGGGTCTGGATCTTCAGGCCCCCCAGTTCCAGGATCACCTTCCGACCCGGTGCCGGGCCCTCCTGCTCCAGGCGCTCTGTGAAGAAGGGGCTGCAGGCTGACAGGACGCAGCAGTGCGCCGGGATGACCTCGCCTAGGGGAAGGTCACGCGCTTCCGTCACACACGACCCTTCCCTCGGGTCCCCTCCATGCAGGCACCAGGAAAAGGAGACACCTGCGCCTGCGGGCCTGGCACCTCCTGCCACTCCCTTTGGCTTAACTGGGTCTCCCTGAAACTGAACCGAAAGCTTCCCCTCAGCCCCAGGCTAGGGGCGGGCCGGCCCTGGGCCCTCTGAAGCCACCGAGGCACTTTCCTAGCCCCGCTCCTGCGGTACATCCGGCACTGGACACCAAGCAGGCTCCGTGCGGTGCCTGCCTCGGAGCAGGGCACCGAGTACTTGCTGGGCCATTTCTATCCACTCACCTAAGGATCCAAAGTCTGTCCCAGGAGCAGCCTGCAGCCTGATGAAACCGAGATCCGTGGAGGCTGTCCCGAGCTTTCCCCCTGCCTGCTCTGCGCTACCTTCTGCTGTGGGCACTCTCAGGCTGGCCAGAGGCTCAGACGCTCCCCTGGCCCAGGTCTCCCCACAGACGGCTTTCCTCGGAGCAGACACCTCCCGCCTGCAGTTGTACCCGGATGCCTCCCAAGCCCCTCCGACGTCCCCTTCCTGGAGAATGACACAATGCATGCTGAGCAGCAAGGTGCACACCTGCAATCTTAGTACTTCAGAGGCTGAGGCAGGAGGGTTGTGACTTTGAAACCAGCCTGGGCTACACAGTGAGTTCAGGACTGGCCTGGACTACCCAGAAGACCAGGTCTTGATAAAACGAAAATAAATAGGCATGGTGGCACATGCCTGTAATGCCAGCACTTAGGAGGCTGAGCCAGGAGGACTGCCAAGAGTTCAAGGCCAGCCTGGGTTACACAGCAAGACCTTGTCTCACTGTTCCCCCAAACCTCCCCTATTTTCTACCTCAGAGTAAGATATCACTTTCATTCCACTGTCCGGGCCTGAAAACTAGAAGTCATCTGATTCTTCTCTCCCTTACCCACCATACCTAAGACCTTTTTTGTTTTTTAGATACAGTCTCTAGCTCAGGCTGCCTTGAATGCGTGATCCTGTCTCAGTCTCCTAAGTGCTGGAGCTGTATGCCACCATACCTAGCTCAAATAGCAATTTTTAAAAGACTGTATTATATGCCACCAGGCACTGTTCTAAGGGTTTCACCAATATTAATCCAATTAGTTTTCACTGTGACGCAGCTATCTGTGAAGTAGCTACTAGCACTGTAGGGGAGTAAACCGAGATACAGCTGGGTAACGTGGCCACAGTTAGTAAGAAGCAGGTGTAAGGTTTGAAGGCTATGCTCTTTTTTTGTTTTTTTGGCGTGGCACTGGGGATCGAACTCACAACCTCGCACCTGCCAGATAGGCACTTAAGCCACTGAGCCAAACTCTCGGTCCTAGTTTTTTGAGGCAGGGTCGCACTATGTAGCTCAGGCCAGCCTTGTGCTCGCGTTGTAGCCCAAGCCAGCCTCGAACTCACAACACTCCTCCTACCTCAGCCTCCGGAGTGCTGGGATTAAAGGCGTGCGCCACCACGCCTGGCTAAGGCTATGCTCTTAATCACTCCAAGCATATTCTCTTCAAAAGCCCAAACATTTCTCTCCACTCTCAGTACCTTAGTCCTGGCCACCATCCTCTCTCTCCTAGATTACAAACAGCCTCCTTTTTAGGCTCTGTGACCATGTAGGGATTCTTAATCAGCCCGAGTGTCATTTCTGAATAGGAATCTGACTGGGAACTCTGGCTCAGTACTCTTCTGTAGCTTGCTGCTGACCCGAGAGCAAGACCTCATGCCTCAAACCCAGCAGGACTGCTAACTCCTCCAGCCCTCTCTGGTCAACACACCTCCTACTGTGTTCCAGCCATAGCGAATCACTCATAAGCTCCAGAGTACAATTCTGCATCTCTGAACGTGCCTTTCTCTTGGTCTGGAGAAATTTTTCCTACTTCTGCTTGTCCTTCACATACCAGAAGGGACTGTTTCCTCCAAGAAAGGTTCCCTAGCTATACCTTCACCTTTCTCTAGCTGCCTCAGATCTTTGAAGGGTGCTCCTCTGTGACCCTAGTTCAGCCTATATTTTCCCACCGATTAATTTTTATAAGTATTGCAAGTTACTTGACTGCACTGATTATTTGATTTCTCCCCAATATGATTTCCTTCAGGGGAGGGACTTTAGCAGAGTGTGTAGCATCCAACAGGGAGCTGGTGTGTGTATGTGTGTGTGTGTGTGTGTGTGTGTTTTGGTACCTGGGATCGAACTCACAACCACAAGCTTGCCAGGCAGGTGATTATGCTGCTGAGCTAAATCCCTGGCCCTTGTTTTTTTTTTTTTTGTTTTTTTTTTTTGTGCGGCACCAGGGATCGACCTCACAACCTCGCGCCTGCCAGGGCAGGCGCTTAAGCCGATGAGCCAAACTCCCAGCCCTAGTTTTTTGAGGCAGGGTCGCACTATGTAGCTCAGGCCAGCCTTGCGCTCGAGTTGTAGCCCAAGCGGGCCTCGAACTCACAACGCTCCACCTACCTCAGCCTCCCGAGTGCTGGGATTAAAGGCGTGCACCACCACGCCCGGCCCTTGTTTTGTTTTTTGAAACAGAGTCTCACTGTGTAGTCCAGGCTGGCCTTAAACTTGTGGTGATCCTCCTGCCTCAGCCTCCCGAGTGCTGGGATCACAGGTGTACACCACCACGCCTGGTGATTTTTGTGTTTATTTTGAATGAAAGAAGTGAATCCGAGCTGTATACCTACTAAAAGAACCAACAATGTGTTTAACTGAGGGCCTCAATTCAATCTCTAGAACTAGAACTATGTAACACTACTTATCTCACACAGTTGGTAGATTCAAATGTGTCACTACATGGTATTACTCTGCAAACTTTCTTTTTCTTCCTTTCTTTTTTTTCTGGCACTGGGGATCAAACTCACAACCTCACACCTGCCAGGCAGGCGCTTAAGCTGCTGAGCCAAACTCCTAGCCCTAGTTTTTTGAGACAGGGTCGCACTATATAGTTCAGGCCGGCCTTGTGCTTGTGTTGTAGCCCAAGCCGACATGGAACTCACAACGCTCCGCCTATCTCAGCCTCCTGAATGCTGGGATTAAAGGCGTGTGCCACCACACCCGGCTTCTTCTTCTTCTTCTTCTTTTTTTTTTTTTTTTTTTTTTGGATACAGGGTCTCACTATGTAGTGCAGAATGGCCTTGAACTCACTGTATGGCCCAGGCAGCAAACTTGGCATTTCTCCTGCCTCAGCTTTCCAGAGTGCTGGGATTACTGGTATGCGCCACCACAGCCAGAAGATGAAGAAACTGCTCCAAAGAGATGAAATTACTTGCTCATTTGACAGTTACAAAGTAACAAAACCGACTACTAATTTTGAGTCTACTACCTTTTTTTTTTTTTTTTGGCGGCACCAGGGATTGAACTCACAACCTCGCACCTGGCAGACAGGTGCTTAAGTCACTGAGCCAAGCTCCCGGCCTTGGTTTTTTGAAGCAGGGTCGCACTGTGTAGCTTAGGCGGGCCTTTGTGCTCGAGTTGTAGCCCAAGCTGGCCTCGAACTCACAACGCTCCTCCTACCTCAGCCTCCCAAGAGTCTACTACATTATACCACTGTCTATGTCATGCTGATTTAACATTTTCATGTGAAGAGGAGGAATGGAAATAAGCTATACATTTTTTGTTCCATCAACAAACAGTAAGAGTCACCCATTTAGTGATAAGAAAAAAAGAAAACTTAAGCAACACTGGGGAAAGAAAATGAGAGCATGATAGTGTCATCTAAGATTTGTATTGTGGTTAGTACATTAAGAGCACTGTTCTAAGTGCTTAACAAAATGCTAATCTAATCTTCACAGCCATTCCATTAGGATATTAACTATATTTTAGAGAATTTCTATGTTCACAGAATTTTACAATTAATTTCATTGTTTAAAAAAAAAAAGCAGGGCCTGATGTGGTATAAGCCTGTGATCTCAGCATTCATGAGGCTGAGGCAGGAGGACTGCAAATCTGAGCCCAGCCTAGGTAACATAAGTTCAAGTCCAGCCTGAAGCACACATCATGAGGCACTGTCTCAAAAAAACAAAAAAAAGAAAACAAAAGCATAGTCGCAGTTTCACTCTTGACAACCAGTAACTGTCCTAGAAGCAAACAGCTCTTTACCAAACAGTGTATAGTACTGAGCAGTAATAACATTCTTCTGCCTTTGCCCTTCACCCAGGCCTTAACTCGTCTCATCTCACCCGGTGGTGGTTCTGCCTGGGTCCCGCCAGGCTCTTACCTTCAGCCTGCAGCAGGACATCACAGAACACGCCGCTCTGCTGCTGGTGATGGAGCTGCAGAAAGGCCAAGTGGAGGAACCGGGGGTTCCTGTAAAGGATTTTGGAACTGGCAGGAGAGCACATGTTGGGTGCTTCTGAAGACGGTGTCCTGGCGTTCCCAGCTCAGATTTCTGCAGGTGAAATTACGGATTTCAGAGGTTATGCTTCACTTTTGTCTTTGACATACTGGGGAAACTCTGATAGTGAGAGATAATAGGATGGGTTGAGGAAATACCAGAGCAGAAGTTGTGCCAAGAGTTTCTCAAGGAAAATAGATTCCTGCAGAAGTTACATGTGGGAAAAATAAGCCTAGATTTGAATAAAAAAAAAAAATCCCCCCCCCCATACTGAGACCAAATTCAGGGATTTTGCACTGAACTCTATCCCCAACCCTTTTAAATTTTGAGACAGGATCTCAATAATTTGCTAAGTAGACCAGGGCTTCAACTTCCGCCTCAGCCTCACAAAATGCTGGAGTGACAGGCATGCGTCACCAGGCCTGGATTCAAGGCTGTTAGCCTGGCTGTATAAACTGATACATGTAACAACTTTGAGTCTCGAGTTCTTTATTCATGAAACAGGAATAATAATAGAGCTTACCTACTAGGGATGCTTTAAGAATTAAGTGTACTAATGCAGGTAAGATCGCTCAGCACAGCATTGGGGGGTAAGTAAACAGCACCCCAACAATCGGCAGCTGCTACTAGCATTGCCCCTTTCTCACTCACATTATTGCTGGCTCGACTCCCGGGTTCCGAGGGTGCGAACCTCCATTTGGCATTGTGTGTGTGTGTGTGTGTGTGTGTGTGTGTGTGTGTGTGGCTGGGGATTGAACTGGGCTGTGCACCTGCTAGGCAAGCACTCGATCACTGAGCTACATCCGCAGCCTACCCCTGAGGACGCGATACTGGGACTGGCCCCCTAGGAAGTCACAAACGCTCTCTTTTCACGGAGTTCGCTCCACACTAGCCAGCAGAGGGTGCACGTGCAGACTGTCACAGAAATAAGGACACCGCCACCCTCGGTTCAACTGTTCATGACCAAACCCAGCCTGATCAATCCCAGGGTGGCGAAACCGCGGCCCTGCAGTCTGTCCGCTTAATCACCCGGCTAACAGCGGAGCCAGGCCTGGAAAGCACTGTACTCCGAACAAGCCGCAGAGCCTGCCACTGGGTGTCCGGCGTTTCCGGAGCCTCAGCGCCGAAGCCCACGCTCACAGGAGGGCTCCGTAAGGTGGCATTTGGGGCCCGCACAGATCCTGCCGACGCTGGCAGGAGATAAAAGGGCAGAAAGGTAAATTTAAAAGGGCAGGCTCAAGCAAAACGTGGCGGTGGCGCACACCTGTAATCTCACACGCGGGAGGCCGAGGCGGGAGGGACGCCGCGAGTTCAACGCCAGTCCAGAATACACAGCGAGACGCTGTCTCAAAACAGGCCAGGCTCAATTCTGCTGCCCGCCGAGCCGGTGCACGGCCTGACTCAACAGTGGCCGCCGCCCCGCCGCAGGAACGTCCCACCTGGAACCGCTCTGCAGCGGCCGGCCCGCCGTCCTTGGGCTGGGGTTTCCGTCGCGCCCGACTCAGCCCCGCGCCCTGAGGCAGCCCCCAACCCGGGACCCGGGCCGGGTGGCGGGAAGCGGCGTCGCAAGGCACGCGGCTGCCGGCGACGCCGCGCGAAGGCTGCCGGGAAGGCTGGGCCGAGAGGCCCGGCCTCAGGGCGCGCTCTCCAGGCCTCTCCTGCGACCACAGGGCCGCGCAGCGCCTCCCCCGCGCCCTCGGTCAGCGTGGGCCCGCGCCAGCCCGCAGCCAGTCCTCGCGGCCCCCACCACACGTCGGCGCGCCCTGACACAGCGCGCGTCACGGGGCGACGTTCTTCCTCCTCCACGCGCTCCCGCGCTGGCTTGGATACGCCATTCCCATTGGTCGGGGGACTCCTGGGAGAGCCAATCAGAGCGCAGGAGGGGTTTGGGCGGGAGGGCACGCAAGAGGGCGCAGAGCGTGGAGGGAAGATGGCAGCGCCGCGACAGGTAGGGGCTGCCTGGGGAGAGGGGCTGTGGCGGGAGCCGTGCGTCCCTTAGCCCTCGATGGAAACACCCTGGAAAGGTGGGGGACCCCAATAGCGGAAGGACTTTTCCGACAGCGCCCTCAAAGAGGTGCCACGTGACCTTGGGCCAAGGTCATGGGAGGCTTCAGGGAGGCCAGGGCCTCCGGCCGCTTCCGCTTGCGCCTCGTCCCCTTCACTCTAAGTTGGACCTCTTCCAAGGCCAGAGGTGCAAGGTCTTTGGATGAGTGGCTGAATTCCGGGTTCTTTTGTTTATTTCGTGATGCTGGGGTCACCCAGGGCCTCCGGCAAGGGAAGCCTCCCCCGCTGAACTACAGCCTGGCCCTAATTCAAGTTTCCTTTTCTTTTTTCTTGCTTGACAGGGGCTTGCTATGTAATGCAGGCAGAGTTTGAACTCACTTATATTGCCCAGGTTGGTCTCGAACGCACAGACTGCTGGGATTACAGGCCTCTGCCACCATGCCCAGCTCAGGTCTTCACTAACTCCGTTCCGGCCTCCAGTCTCAGAGAACTCATGACCCAAGAGAGTTGCAGAAATCTCCTCCCTCTCTGTGATGGTGGATTTAATTAATTTGGTTTTTTTTCTTTTTGAGACAGGGTCTCGCTGTATAGTCCAGGCTGGTTTTGAACTTCCTATGTAGCCCAGGCTGCCCTTAAACTCATGGATATTCTCCTGCCTCAGTCTCCGGAGTGCTGGGATTATAGGAGTACACCACCGGGCCAGTCGCACAGATGGTTTGTTTATTTATTTATTTATTTTTTATGGCACCAGGGATCGAACTCACAACCTCGCGCCTGCCAGGCAAGCACTTAGGCTACTGAGCCAAACTCCCAGCCCTGGTTTTTTGAGGCAGGGTTGCACTATGTAGCTCAGGCCGGCCTTGCTCACGTTGTAGCCCAAGCCGGCCTCGAACTCACAACGCTCCGCCTACCTCAGCCTCCCGAGTGCTGGGATTAAAGGCGTGCGCCACCACGCCCGGCCACAGATGGTTTCTTGAGTACAGGTTCTGTCTGGAAACAGCTGCTTCTCAGAGATGATACTAAAAATTAAGTGGTCTCAGGATAAAACATTTACAGAGAATAAGAAGCCATGGTACAGATGTGGACAGCATTCTTTACCCATGTGCCCCTCTGTAGAGGTCCAGTGACATCCAGTTGTGAGCCGCCATGGCTGAATCCTTAGCCACTGGTTAGAAAATGTGGGGAATGAGAAGGTTGCAGCCCTGCTGAGGCCATCCGAGATGGAAAGGGAGACACCCCAGAGAAGAGGATGAGCAAGGGACAGAAGGTACAGGGGTGAGTAGTATAGCATACTCAACCCTGCCCCGACCCCAGTACTGGGCTTGAACCTAGGGCTGTTACACTGAGCTACATCCTCAGGCCTTTAAAAACATTTTAGGGTTTTTTTTTTTTTTTTTGAGACTGAGTTTTTCTAAGTCCCTAAATTGTCCAAGCTGGACTTGAACTTGTGATCCTGCTGCCTCAGCTGTCCAAAGTGCTGGGATTATAGGCGTGCACCACCTTTCCTGGCTTCCAGTATGTCATTATTGATATCTGACATCTTTTCCCAAAGGATTTGAGGGCTGGGGCAGTAGCTCAGTGGTTGGGAGGTTCTGTCTCTGTCATGTCCCCTGCCCCCCCCAAAAAAATTTGAGTTGTTTGGCTGAAGGGGTGAGTGCATCTCCAAGTCATATTATCTTTTCCTTACTTTGAAGTCTCATTTCTTAAAATGAAAAGGAAACAGGAAGATATTTTCTGTTGCAGTCATATTTTGAAGAGGAAGTAGTTTGTGAAAGGACATAAAGCTTAGCAGGAGGACAGACTTTATTTATTTATTTATTTATTATATTTTTTTAGCAGCACTGGGGATCAAACTCACAGCCTCATGCCTGTCAGACTGGCGCTTAAGTCACTGAGCCAAATTCCCAGCCCTAGTTTTTTGAGGCAGGGTTGCACTATGTAGCTCAGGCTGGCCTTGTGCTCGAGTTGAAACCCAAGCCGGCCTCGAACTCACAACGCTCCACCTGCCTCAGCCTCCGGAGTGCTGGGATTAAAGGCGTGCACCACTACGCCCGGCTAGGAGGACAGACTTTAGATGTCAGCAGCAGCGACACACGTGCACACACGCGCATGCAGCCAAGCAAGGAAAACAAGAAGGCAGAACAATTGTTTATGCATCTGTTACTCTCAGGTCAGGAGGGGACTGGACAGGTGGAATTTCAGTGTAGCTGATTCTGTGGCAGGACAAGGAAATTCCAGTATCGCATTCCCTCATTAATGTGTTGCCACCGGGATTAAATTGATTGTCAGCAGGTAGAGGGGTCTCACTTCTTGGTTTGGGCTATTTTCTTGTCTTTTTAAAAATTTGACTTTATTTCTTTATGTAGGGTTTCTAAATGGAGTGATAAGTAACCATTCTCTCTACTGCTTCAGAAACAACAAACTTGGAGCTAGGGGTGGTGGCTCACAGCTGTCATGGCAAAGCGATTCGGAGTTCAAGCCTCCCTGGCAATTTAGTTTTAGTCTCAAAACTGAAAAAATAAAATTAAAAAAGGGTTGCGATGTATCTCAGTGTGAAGCTCTGGTGTTCAATCCTGAATACTGAAACATACAAAAACAACACAATAAGGAAAACTCCTTTGGATATGTAGCCACCAGAGGGTAGAAAGGAGTAAAGATATTTTGTTTTCCTTTGTACAGAAACAGATACGGATACAGATGGCTGGTGTGTTTTGAAGTTAATTTTTTATTTCTTCTTGTCTTTTATAGTTTTAGAACTAGAATCATCATAGCACAGCATTCTGCCCTATGCGATTATTTTATTGTATTTTTTATTTATTTGGGGCTGGAGTTGAACTGAGTTTATTGAGCTATGTGCCTTGCCCTTTAAATTTTATTTTGAGACAAAGCCTTGCTAAGTTGCACAGGCTGGCCTTGAACTTGTGATCCTCTTTCCTCAGCCTCCTGACTAGCTGGAATTACAGACTTGTACACTATACGAAGCTCCCCCCACCCTCTTTCTTTCTGTCTGCCTGTCTTTCTCCTTTTCCTCCCCACCTTTTCCTCCCCTCCCCTCTTACATCCCCTTCCCTCTCTTTTCTCTTCTCTTTTTTTTTTTTGGTCTTTTTGAGACAGGGTCTTGTTATGCAGTTCAGGCTGACCTTGGGCTCACTTTGTAGCCCAGGCTGGCCTCGAACTTGCTTCCATCCTCTTGCCTCAGCCTCTGGAGTGTGTGCCACCAAGCCCAGCTCTCCTGTTTCTTTCTTTTCTTCTTCTTCTTCTTCTTCTTCTTCTTCTTCTTCTTCTTCTTCTTCTTCTTTATGGTGCTGAGAATCAAACTCAGGATCCTGTTTCTTTCTTAAACACTTAAACACACTTTTTTTTCCCCCTTGTTTCAGTTCTTTCACCATTTTATGGTATTTTGATTTTCTGGTTTGTAATGTGGTTATGGTTATGGGTGAGGAAGTTAAACTTTTTAAGTGTTTTAAGACTGAGCACTGAATGTAATGTTCCATGTGTACAAATAAAAGAGAAACAAAGAAAACAGAAAACGAACGTATCTATGTATCTAAAAACATCTCTCTCTTTTTTTTTTTTTTTGAGACAGGTTCACTCTTTAAATTGCTCATGCAGAATTTTCAGTTTGGAATCCTTTTGCCTCAGCCTCTCAAAGTGCTGGGATTATAAGTGTGCACCACTGTGTCTGTCTGTCTGTCTGTCTTATTTATTTATTTTGAGTCAAGGTCTCCCTATATAGTTTGGGCTGGCCTTGAACTCACTATGTAGCCCAGGCTGGCCTTGAACTTATTATGGTGATCCTTCTGCCTCAGCCTCCTGAGGGCTGGGGTCACAGGTGTATGCCACCATGCCTTGCTAATTTATTTGTTTATTTATTTATTGGTACCTGTGATTGAACTCTTGACCTTGCGCTTACCAAGCAAGCTCTTGAACCGCTGAGCTAAATCCCTGGCCCCATGCCTTGCTAATTTAAAACCTACTTTTATTTATTTATTTATTTATTTATTTATTTATTTTTAAACCTGCTTTTAGTTTAACTTCTCCGCATTTCAGTGGCACCTGATTGTGACTCCCTGTCCCTGCAACTTGACTGGTAGGGTAGCCTTCCAACTTGTCTTGCTTTCCCTCTTGTCCTCTTTAATTCATTCATTGGGTAAATCTGTTTACAAACTCTTTCAGATTGTGATTCAGATCATGTCTGTTTAAAGCCTGCAGCGAGCCAGTGTGTTGGGCCACATCTGTAATCCTAGCACTCTAGGTGGCTGAGGTGGGAGGGTCACAGTTCACAAGTTTAAGTCCAGCCCGGGCAACTTTGCAGGAGTCTGTCTCAAAATACAAACTAAGAGAGGGCTGGGGAGCCAGGCGTGGTGGCGCATGCCTTTAATCCCAGCACTCGGGAGGCTGAGGTAGGAGAAGCGGTGTGAGTTTGAGGCTGACTTGGGCTACAACGCGAGTGCAAGAGTGGCCTGAGCTACATAATGCGACCCTGCCTCAAAAAACTAGGGCCGGGAGTTTGGCTCAGTGACTTAAGTGCCTGCCCTGGCAGGTGCGAGGTTGTGAGTTCGATTCCTGGTGCTGCAAAAAAAAAAAAAAAAAAAGGGCTGGGGACTAACTCATTATGAAGGCCCTGTGTCACCAAAACAACCCAGAGGCTCTTTCTCTCCCTAAGAATAGATGCCCCAGCTCCCTCCTCTGACCCCGAGTCCTCCATATCCCGAGTCTCCCCGCAGGCCATTCGTGGAGGCGTAAGGAGGATGTAAGTATGACATCCCCTCATTCGTGTCTTTCCCTCAGGTTTAAATATATTGGTTGGTCTGGCTCTTGAAACTGGGTTTTATAGTACAGTCCAGGCTGGCCTTGAACTCACCGTGTAGGTCGGGCTGTCTTTGCATTCCCATTCTGCCTCAGACTTCCCAATGCTAGCATTATAGGTCAGTGCCACCACCCCTGGCTTTATATTAATTTTCAAAGAAGTAGAGGACTCAGTTTTTTGCATCTAAGATCATTTCTTGTGTTGGCTGAATTTCTCCAGGGAATCATAAACCGCCACCCCTCCACCCTCATTTCCAGTGCCCTCTGCTGGGTCCAGTGTGATTCAGCCCTGTACCTTGGGTAATCAGGGCTAATATCTTCTCTTTAGCTTTCAACTAACTGTCACTTTTCTTTTTTGTGGCACCAGGGATCGAACTCACAACCTTGCATTTGCCAGGCAGGCGCTTAAGCCGCTGAGCCAAACTCCCAGCCCTAGTTTTTTGAGACAGGGTTACGCTATGTAGTTCAGGCCAGCCTTGTGCTCACGTTGTAGCCCAAGCGGGCCTTGAGCTCACGGCGCTCCGCCTACCTCAGCTGAGTGCTGGGATTAAAGGCGTGTGCCACCACACCTAGCTACTAACTGTCACTTTTACAGAGTCTGTCCCTGACATTTAATAGAGAGCAAACTCCAAGCTATTTGCATCTGTCATTATCATTTTTTAAAATTTATATTTTGGTGCTAGGGATTGAATCCAGGGCCTGGGTCGTACCATTGGAATACACTGTCACCCCATTCTATTTACTCTTCCTTGGAATGTAAACCTCATGCGAACAGGAAGTTGGTCTGTCTTATCCCTGCCGTTTAGTAGAGTTCCTGGCTCCCAGAAGGTACTCAGAATAGCACTAGTGGAACGAGTTCTATTTCCACAGATTCGAGTATAGGCAGCTTGTCTTTCAGGGAACGTTAATGATAGGAGACAGCTGTTTCAGGTACAGTTAAATTTTAACATCTTTTTCACTGATATGTTTTTGATTAATGCAGTTTGCTTTGGAGTGCTATCCACAGATTTTTTCACATGAAATGACTTGTCCAGGGTCACATAAGTACTAGGCGGAGAGGCTCCACACACTTGCCCAGCCGGTGCTGAAGTGGCAGTGCACGCTCTGCAGAGACACTGTGTAAGAATGGCGCTATTCATGGCCTCTTGGGGCTTCCTCCCTGGTAGGATGAGCAGAAACGCACACACACACACTCACACTTGCACTCGCACTCACAAGAAAAAATCAAAACACTTGGAAGTTGTGAGTAGTCATGTGAAGTAAACAAGATCAGTTCATCTCTAGAAAATCATAGAAGATTCT
Source organism: Dasyprocta punctata (assembly GCA_004363535.1). NCBI lineage: Eukaryota > Metazoa > Chordata > Mammalia > Rodentia > Dasyproctidae > Dasyprocta > Dasyprocta punctata. Next base: position 75,288 of record RJWM01004330.1, on the reverse strand, counting down.
GGAATATGACTTTAGGAACCAATGAAACCAGCAAGCATTTCCTGTGCTGATGTCACAAGTCTGGCATTCACCTTTGTGTGTGTGTGTGTGTGTGTGTGTGTGGTTTTTTTTGTTTTTTGTTCTTTTTGTCTCTGAGACAGGGTGTCACCTTGCAGTTCAGGCTGGCCTTGAATTTACTTTGTGTCCCAGGCTGGCCTCGAATTTGAAGGGATCCTCCTACCTTAGGCTCCCAAATGCTGGGATTACAGGTGTGTGCCACCACAACCAGCTATCTTTGTCTTTTTTAATTTTGATTTTAATTTTATTGTATTTATTGTATGTATGTATATATGTACATATGGACTTACTTTTGTGATGCTGGGGATCAAACCCAAGGCCTCATGCGTGCAGGGCAAGAGCTTTACCACTGAGCCACGTGTGCAGCCCTAATTTTTATTTTTATCGGTACCTGTTTTCAGTACATAAAGGTTGCTTAAATTGTGAGAAGTTGATACATGTACATAGCACATCTTGATTTCATTTTGTGTCCCCTTCACCTTCCTTCTCCTTCCTTCCATCTCTCGGTTCTTGTCCTTTTGTAAAAGATCTCTCAATTTTTTATTATCTTTTATTTTATTCTTCATTTACACTTTCTATTTTTTAATTTTAATTTTAATTTTTTTTTGAGACAGGGTCTTGCTATGCAGTTCAGGCTGGTCTCGAGCTCACTTTGTAGCCCAGGCTGGTCTCAAACTTGCAGTGATCCTCTTGCCTCAGCCTCCTGAGTGCTGAGAATATAGCCATGCACTGCCGCACCTGGCTCATTTATAATTTTTTTTTTTTTTTGTCTTTTTGAGACACTCTCACTATGTAGTTCAGGCTGGCCTTGGGTTCACTTTGTAGCTCAGGCTGATCTCAAATTTGCAGCGATCCTCCTGCCTCAGCCTCCGGAGTGCTGGGATGATAGACGTATGTCACCACGCCTGGCTTTATACTTTCTTATGTAAGAGAAACTACAATATTGAAGCTCGTGTGTCTGATTTAGTTCACCTAATATTGTGGTCTCAGTGTGCACTCGTTTTTCTACAAATGACTTGTTTATAATTTTTATGGCAAAGTAGTGTAAATACCACATTTTCTTTATCCATTTATCTGTTGATAGGCACATAGGCTGCTTCCAAGATTGAGCTGTTATGAGTTGTGCTGCTGTAAACACGGGTGTGCATGGTCACGGTTATGTGATGTCTTTAATTCTCCTGGAGAGGTACATAGAAGGGGAGTAGCTAGGTTGAATGGAATTTCTAGTTTTATTTTTTATTTTTCTTAAAGCTTTTACTTTTGCAAAAGGCTGCAGGCACACCCCAAAGTGAGGTAGCAGGTGCTGTGAGCACTGGGGGAAGCTGGGGTTTTAATCTCTGAGGCATGGGAAGCAGCTTCTATTATATTTTGTGTTTTTGCCTTTAACATTTTTTTCTTTTTCCACTCAGATTTTATTAGTACATTTTAGATATACATAATGATCATATTTATCATAGAGAATTTGTTCCTGTACATGATGTAACTTTCTTCTCCCATCCCTGAACCTTCCCTTCCACCCTTCCTGCCCTCCCCATTTACAAAGGAATTTGTAGTTTTGGTTTTTTGAGGAATCTCCATACAACTTTCCATAGCAGTACTAGCTTACAGTCTCACCATCAGGTTAGAAAGGTTCCTTTCCCTCACAGAAGCCTGCTAGAAACCTCATCAGCATGTTGTAATTGCTTGCTTGTCTGCTTGCTTTCTCTTCTCTTCTCTTCTTCTCTCTCTCTCTCCCCCGCACCTTTCTTGTACTGGGGAGTGAAGGCAGGCCTTGTGCATACTAAGCAACTGCTGTATCACTGAGCTATATCCTCACCCTTATTATTTGACTTATTGATAGTCATTTATTCTGGAGTAAGATGGAATTTCAGTTTTAATCTGCACTGCTTGAATGGTCAGTGATGTTGAGCATTTTTTGTATTTATTGACTGTTTGTCCATCTTCTGAGAAGTGTCTCTTCATTTTAGTTGCCCATTTTTTGATCTCGTAATCATCTTTGGCTTTTGAATTTGCTTTGGAAGGAGAGAAGAGATCAAAGATACAGTAAAGTAGTGGAAAATTCTTAGCTAATGAGACTTAAAAGTTGTTCATTGTCTTTGTGACAGTGTATTCATTTCCCATTCTAATTTGTATGGAGCCCATCAGACCAGTGCTGCGATGCCCGTTGGGTGTGGAGTCACTGCAGCCTAGTTGGGTCTTTTTTTTTTTTGAGACAGGGTCTCACTTTGCAGTTCAGGCTGGGCTTGAGCTCATTTTGTAGCCCAGGCTGGTCTCGAACTCACAACAATCCCCCTGCCTCAGCCTCCCAAGTGCTGGGATTACAGACATGTGCCACCATGCCCGGCCAGGTTGGGTCTTTAGACCATAGGCCAAGCAGGGCGTGGCAGCAAACGCCTTTAATCCCAGCACTCGTGAGGCTGAAGGAGGAGGAGTGTTGTGAGTTCGAGGCCCGTTTGGGCTACAAGGCAAGCGCAAGGCCGGCCTGAACTACGCAGTGCAACCCTGCCCCAGAAAACTAGGGCTGGGAGTTCAGCTCAGTGACTTAAGTGCCTGTCTGGCAGGTGCGAGGTTGTGAGTTTGATCCCTGGTGCTGAGAAAAAAAAAGGACCATAGGCCAAGGCTGGCATGGTGGTGGATTGCTGCAATCGCAGCACTTGGGAGGCTGAGGGAGGAGGGTTGCTATGAGGTTGAGGCCAGCCTACGCAGTGAGTTTGAGGCCAGGCTGAATGATATAGTGAGACCTTGTCTCAAGTCCCCCACAACCAAAAAAAAAAAAGAAAAAGAAAAAAGGCTAGAGCAGACATGAAGGGTAGGTACTGCGTAGGTCAGCCTGATGGGCATGCTCCTCATTCGTGCTGAGGTGGAGGGGGTTCCGGGTGAGACAGGTCAGGAACAGGCAGGCCACGGTTAGTATTGCTGTAATGTGTGGTGAACGCGCGCCGTACCTTGGAAGTAACAAGGAGTTCAGCCCTTATCCTGATCACAGAGTCAGCTGACAGGGAGAGCCAGGGCTGATGAGGGGGAGAAACCCCGTTCACTCACGGTGAGTGTAATACGTAAACCACACATTGCTTTACGATCTTAATATGCATTTTAACCCTCATAACAGTCCCTGTTTGTTTCGCAGTCCTTGGGTTTGAACCCAGGCCTTTTTGCACTGAGCTGGGCTTTTTTGTTGTTATTTTGAGATGGGGGTCTCACTAACTTGCTAAATTGCCCAGTTTGGGCTCAAACTTGCAGTCCTCCCGCCTCAGGCTCTCAGACTGCTGGGATTACAGGCACGCGTGCCACCACACTGTATCATAATAGAGATACAGTGATTACCTTGCTTTACAGGTAAGCAAACCGAGGGTCAGAGATTGTCTAACATGGCCAAGGGCACACAGCAGTGCGCGCACCTGAGTCCGGGCGCCGGCAGGGGTGGAGTCTGAAGCCAGGCTGTCTGCCTGCAGAACTGTGCTCTGAGCCGCTCTGCTGGGCTGTGAAGACTTCATGAGGATTCACTCGGCAGCAGGGTGGGTTTTAGATTCTCAGTCCACAGAGGAGACTGCTCCCTGGGTCCTCCTGTGTGTGTGGTCCTCAGCCAGTTGCTACAAAACCCTGGTGTTTGTCATCGGGTTATACGTGCTGTCCTCTGCTACGTGGTCTAACAGTTTAAGGACAGAGCAAAATAGTTCTTAACTCAGAAAGGGAACACCCCAGTAGGTCTTTGTTTAGGTGAGTGCATACAGAAAATGTGTGAACCAGATAGTCTGAAGCCTGAGTTGACAAAGAAACCAGGTCTTCCTGATGGAGGACTTCCTGTACCTGTGCTATTATCTGCTCTAACCGGATTGCCTGTTTATTGGATTCCATTTACTCTCGCCCATAAATCCACCTCCTCTCGCTGTGGCAACAGACGGGAAGACAGTGACTTTCTTCAGCAGCCCGCGGGTTCCGAGTCCTAATGGTGTGGGTTACAGAGGCTGAGGCCGGGGACAAGCCCCGGAGCCGCTTCCCTCCCTGGCTCTGATGCTGGGAGGTTGGGAGTTCACCTCAGCTGCTCCCCACCACCCCAACGACCCGCGGGAGCCCCCTTCTGGGTCTCTCGCCTTCCTGTCTTGTCCTCCCTTGGGAAAATGCCGTGGGGCAGCGAGCGAGCACGCAAACAGCAGCCGCTCTGTCTGCGGCCGGGCCGGACAGGGCCAGGCTGGGTGGAGGAGGAGGAGCAGCAGTGGGAGCCCTGCCACAGAGCAGCCGGGCTCCGGGGCCGCTCCGGGAAGCCCTGTCCTGCCAGTCCGCGGCGTCCCTCGGAGACCGACCGGTCCTCGCTTTAAATATAAATATATATATATAAAACTTCCTCCTGTCGCCGTCTCGCCTCCTCTCTCTTTTTTTAATTTCCTATAATAAAGTTTCCTATTGGATACGGTCGGCTCCCTGATTTATGCCCGGCTCCTATTGGAAGCTGACTGGGGCTGACATCACTTAGGAAAGCGAGGGGGCAGGGCTGCCAGATCAGTTTGTCACCACCCAGGCTCCCTTGCCTTTGGCTGGGTGCAACTTCCATTTTAGGTGTTGGATCTGAGGGGAAAAAAAGAGAGAGGGAGAGGGAGAAAAAGAAGAGCAGGAAAGATCCTGAAAGGAGGAAGCGGTGGCGAAAATCAGCTGCCTGGCCGGATCTGCCTGCCTCGGCACATTGGCTGCGCCCGGGGTTTCTTTCCTGAGGGACCGGTTTTTAGGAGCCCACATTCGAGGTGTGTGCCTTTTTATTTTTATTTTTTTTTAAATGGGCATACAGGCGGGCAGAGGAGGAGAAGCGAAGTCGAATTCTTGTCTGACGGTAAAGAGAGGGAATTTAAAAACGGGGCTGAGTGTTTTGCTGATGGGTGACTTTTAAGCAATTCTTTTTCCTTTCTACTTTCAATACTCTGGCGTTTTATCATTTTAAAGAGAGGCAAAATACTTAAAAAAACTCGATCTAATACAAGAAGTGGAATAGAACCAGAGGGTAAGAGAAGTTGTGTAAATGTACATTTTGGTGTGTCCCTTGATTTTATGTATTTTTTCTGGATTAAACTAACACACTTTTGTTTTCACAGACCAAATCAAAAGTTGGTTTTTTTGGCACGTCGCGTGTGGGTTGGGAAAGGAATTTGTCCGGGTCAGTAGCTCGTTCTACAGATGGCTCTTCATCTGTTTCAGAACTTGTTTTCCTTTTACCATTGCTTCGTGGAAATGGAAAGTTGCGGGGAGCTTGGCAGCTCAGCTCTACAGTGCTGCCGTTTCCTCCCGAGAGTTCGCACGCGCGGCCAAATGGGGTTCAGCCCGGCGCTCCTGGGTGGATCCCTCTTTGCCTTCCTTCTCCAGGTGCGGCGGGTGGGAGCCTCCCGCTCTGCTTCATAAAAGAAAACAAGCCGCCCTGTGTTAGCCGGGCTGCCGCCCCTCGTCCTCCCTCGCACAGCCGCCGCGGCGGCCAGGTGTGTGGACGCCTTCCAGGTCGGGGCCACTGCCGCAGCCTTTGCTCTCTGGGCTTAAAGGGGTACGAAATTCTGATCACGCTTTTTTCTCACCTGGGGAAATCGGCAGCACACTTGAAAATATTTCCAGCCCGTGGTCCGAAAGGGCTGTGGGTTGAATGTTAGGCTGAGAGAAAACGCAGACTTGGTGTTTCAGATACGCGGGACAAAGCATGAGGGGACTCTTTATTTTTAAACCCACTGAAAAGTTGCTTTTTGGTTAATACACCGTGAATCATAAATCTGTTAGTGCCAAAGGCAGTGCTGTCATATCTTGCATTTAACCTTAGGATTTGTTTCATTTTTGTTTCTGTAAGTACGTTTTTGCCAAAGTACTGATTCTAGATAATTATATAGTCAACTCATCCGTTGGTGAAAATCAGGGTGTTCTCTTCCTCCTTTGAAAATGCAAATCCATCTGGAAATTGTAACTGGAAGAGACACTGCCCTAGTTGTGACTAGGTGAGCCTTCTTGGCTAAGCAGCTCATTAGCTTTAAAGGGGTGTGTAACTTTAATACCCCCCCCCCTCTCAGCGCGAACACTTCCTTGAATTTCTCGGGTTAGCATGAGAACATTTCTTGAAAGATGATTTCATTCTTGTGAGGTTGTGGCTTCAGGAAGACGCAGAACTTTGTTCCTTCTTTTCAATATAATCTCGGCTAGAGCTATAGGAACATTTCAATGGCTGGATCTCCTTAACAAATCAGTTAAAAGGAAAGAAAGAAGACCGTGTGTACAGTGTGCTGGGCTACAGTTTTCATTTAATTTTTTTCAGATTTCCCTTTGCATGTTCTCTCTGCCCTGCCCTCGGCTGGGGAGGTGTCCTGGTGGGGCTTGGAGGTTGGTCCTGTCGGTTTCCCACTCCACCTTTAGGGGGAGGGACGGGAGTCTGAAGGAGGAGTACAAAGGCAGTTTGAAAATCGGTTCTGGATGGCTGAGGGATGGTGATCCGGGTCCGGTTGTCGACAGCGGGCTTTGTGTAGCTGCGTGGAGCCTAAGAGTTAGCACAGTCTCCCTGAACTGAGGCATTGTTTTGATTGGTGTGGAGGAGAGAGCCTTGGGGTGATAAGATGGAAGATTTATCTTTTACCCAGTCTCCAGCGGTTCTTTCCCAAATTGATGGGAAGGGCTGCCAAGTAAATCTTTTATTTTGTGATTTTTAAAATTTGCTCCTTACTTTCATTTGGGGTAAAAAAAAAATGATGGAAAACAAAAGGTCTGAGTTGTGCAGTTTTCCCCCATTGCTTGCTTCCTCAGTAATACCATTGGTTTCTTTGTTATGTGGGTAAGGTAGAGGTCTCTTCCAGGTGGAGTCTCTTTGGGTGGTGGAGTTCCATTTCCTTTCTTAGGATTCCATGGTGGGCAGGCCGAGGGGCGAGAGTGTGTTCCTTCAGCTGCTGTGAAATCAAGACTGTTGGGGAGTTTAAAAACGAAAGCTCTGAGTAATTAATTACTATCTAGTGTGCATTTATGAAGTAGCTGCTCTCTAGGGATGGTGAGATAGGATGGATGCAATGAAGTAAGCACGGATCACTATCATCTGCAGTAACAAAATGATTGGCCCTCAGTAAGTGACCACTTTCTGTGTTGGGACCTGCCGGTCTTCCCTTAGTAACCACCTGGCCGTCCTGTCTTTGGCCTTCCCCTCTCTGGTTCTTACTGTATGGTAAACATCTCGCATGAACTATTTAATTTCTGAAAACATTTTTAAAAGGAATTTGAGACTGAGCAAAGCCGAGGTTTGCTGGAAATCTTCCTGTGTGTGAAGGCTGGTGGTCAGGAGTTACTGTGGACTTAAATAGTGATTTAGCACAGACCTTGTTCAGAAGAGACGGAAGGAACAGTTGGGACTAAAATGGACCCTTGCGCGATGTGTCGTGGCTCCGGCTGGGGCGTACGTTTCCAGCCTTCTCCCTCCCGGGTTGGGATAATGTGCACAAAAGATCCATTTTCCTTAGTGCCCGTGGGGAACTGAATACGCTCAAGTGGATGTTATTTTAATCTTTAGACAGGGATCTTCCCGTGCATGACACTGCGTCCCCATTGATCCCAGGGTCTTTGCACAGAGCTACATCCTTAGCCCTTCTTTTCCTTTTTAAATTTTAGTGGCTTGCTAAGTACTAAATGGCCCAGGCAGGGCTCAAACAGGAATCTTCCTGCCTCATCCTCCTAGAGTGCTGATACAGGCTTCTGCCACGGCAGCTGCCATGGCAGCTGGCTTTTTAATCACTTTTTTTCCCCCTTGAGGTGCCGGGGATAGAACCCAGGGCTCAATGTGCTGTTAGACAAGTGCTCTGCCCCTGAGCCGTGCGCCCCACCCCTGCTACCCTGATTTCTTCAGCTTCCCAGAATTGTTTCAAACTTCATTTCCTTATCAGTGAAATTTCTTCCAGGCAACTTTCAGGTATTTGCTTTGGAATGGTGTTATCCCCTCACTGGAAGGGGCTTGTGGGAGGTAGTTCGAATAATATATTGTCACACCGTATTAGAATTATCTATCTTATTTTGTGTCCTCCCCCCCCCCACTCCGCCCAGACTGAATCGCCTGGGTGTGGGTACTGCCTTCTGTCTGCCTCCTCGTAGCACCTGTCCCAGTGTCCCGGGGCAGCCGCCTCTAGGTCACCCGAGGCACTAGATGGGAATCTCAGACTGGTGTGGACAGCTTGGAAGCAAGTTGAGATAGGAAGCAACACAAGGGAAATTAGTAAAATTCCCATGTAATGTAAAGCTTTTGTGAGAGGCTGTGGTTTTACCTTATCATGACTCTCCTCCTTTCCATTCCTAGGCAGAGATACTGGAAACAGTAGATCGTTTTAACTTTTCTTCAGTCAAGTCTCTTTGCTAGCAGTTCACAGAGAAAGAGTAAGGAGCCTAGACAGTTCCTCTCCCCACAGTCAGCTGCCAGCTTCAACCCCTGCAGACCTTCCTGTTGCCACTCCCAGGGCCAGCACCGAGGGCAGTGGCAAGGGAGGTCTGCTTTCAGCCCTGATTGGAATCAGTGGTTTTGCACCTATTAATAGACGTAAAAAGAGCTTGCCTGTAATCCCAGCACTTGGGAGGCTGAGGCAGGAGGATCGCTCTGTGTTTGAGGCCAACCTGGGCTACATAGACAGACCCTGTCTCAAAAAAACAAAAAAACCCCAAACAAATAAAACTACAAAAACCTTAAAGTGAGAGTGTTGAACATCAGTAACCTCAGTGCTTTAAAGAAAGTGTATTATTATCGTTGTTGTTATTATTATTTTTTCTTGTGGTGCTGGGGATTGAATCACAGGCCTTGTGCCTGCTAGACAGGGATGCTGCCACTGAACTCATCCCCAGCCCCTGATATAATTTTACATATATATGTATATATATACACACATACGTACATACATACATATATATAATATTGGTCATGAAGTGTATTGGGAAGTTTATGAGTTTCAAAACTGAATTTAGCTTTCGTGGGTAACTTAGTACTAGCAGGAAACTTGCTTAAAGGAATGAACTGTGGGTCGTTGGGGCGCAAGAACTGTCAAGGCTCTGGCTGCCCTTCCTCGCAGGAGGGCCGGGTGTCTCGAGGCCTGGATGGCCGCCCCGCCTCTGGCATGCTGCTGCTCTAAGGGTTCCTTGGAGTTCGGGAGGAGCCTGACCAGAGGCCACAGGAGGAAGAGGGGAATAGGGTGTGATTGATTGGCATTTAGCTGTGATAGTGCAGGTTTTGAGTTAACCCCCCATCTCTCGGAATGGCGTGTTGTCGATTATTAGATACTCAGCGCTCATGACACAGCCTGGTTCGGGGTGGTGCTCCGCAGTGTGAGGGGCCCTGGTCTCCAGTGAGCCCTTTAGCCTCAGCCTGCCCAGGGGTGGGCAGTTCAGATCAGGCATGTAGTAGGGTGGTGTAGGGATCTGGAGAGTTTTTATTTTTTTAAATTTTTGTCTTTTTCAGGCAGGTTTTCAGGCCAGCCTCAAACTGATAGTGAGCCTCCTGCTTCAGCCTCCCGAGTGCTGAGGTTACAGGTGTGCGCCACCATGCCCAGCCTCTGCAGAGTTTTGTTTTTTGCATCATGATCTCACTGTGTTGCCCCAGCTGGTCTTGGACTCCTGGGTTGAAGCGATCTCCTGCGTCAGTCTCAAGGGTGCATGCCCGTATGCCTGACTCCGAGTTTTCTTATCTTAGGGCATCATGTGCTGGTAGCGGCGGGTAATTTGGTTATGATTTTCACAAAATGTGTCTCACTGCGAGATGCTAAAAGTGATTATTAAGTTCTAATTCCAGGTTTGCAGCAGAGTTGCAGGGGTAGCACAGTAACTGCCCGGCTCTGTGTACTTAAACGCCGGTTAGTATTTTGCCTCCAGTGTGGGATCATCTCTCCCCTTCCGCTCCCAGAGCTGAGCCGAGGCAATCCATTGGTGGGCTGCGAGGCTGAGGACCTGGAGCTGGAGTCTCCAGCTCTGAGCCTGGCCTGGGGGCGCCGTGAGATCCCTGGGAAGTGGTGGCAGTGACACTGACTGTCTCTGGTGACAGTGAGTTGGTGAGGTACGGAAAACTCATGGAACAGGGAGCAGCTTGTAGTAAAACAGCAAGGGAGCTCCAGCTTTGTCTGGGCTGCATGTCTTTTGTGCTGTTGCTTTTGAGACAGGGTCTTGCGATGTGGGCTGGTCTCAAACTCATAGTTCTCCTGCCTCAGCCTCCCAAGTGCCAGGGTTACAGGAGTGGGCTACCACACCTGGCTTTAAATAGCGTTTTTTTCTGATACTGGGGATTTACCTCACAACCTCGCGCCTGCCAAGCAGGTGCGTAAGCCACTAAGCCAAACTCCCGGCCCCTTTAAATAGCTTTTAAGTTCTCTTAAAACCCAACATTTAACTGGGCACTGTGGATCTTGTCCGTAACCCCAGATACCTGGGAGGCTGAGACAGGGAGGATGGCAAGTTCTAGGCCAGTTGGGGAACTCTTTGGAACCCTACCTCAGAACTGGTGGGGTGTAGCCCTGTGTGTGGCTTTGGGTTCCGTCCCCAGCACTGCCAGAAGAAAACAGCAGCAGCAAAAGCTGAGATTTAAGAGTGAAAAATACCAAACAAACCAAAAAAAAGGGAAAGAAAAAAAAGGTAGATTTATCGCCTCTTCCAAAGAAGCCGCACAAAACCTGCCATTTGGTGTTGGGGCTACTGAGTGCTCGCCCAGCATGTGAGAGGCCCTGGGTTCAGTTCTCGGCACCAAAGCCAAGCAGCAGGAAACCACCAGGACCTGAGAGTCACTAATCGATGTAGAAGGATAGGGTAACTGGGCTACCCGCATAAGTAGGTTAACGTTTTTATCCATGGGAAAAATTTTATTTTTATTAATAGGCAAATTTGGGGAGTTATGTGGGTGGAGTTGTCCAAAACCATGGTGTTATGAGAATGGGTAACTTGTTCTTATTTTTAAGACTGGGTCTCATTGTGTAGCCCCCACTGGCCTAGAGTTCTAGTTCATTCTGCCTCAGTTTCCTGAGGTCTGAGATTACAGGCATGCATCACCACACCCAGTTTGAGAATGGGTAACTTTTATTAAAGTAAAATATGAATGTGGGGGAAGAGAAACAGGTGACAAAGCCTGAGCATTTTACAAGGTTTTTTTTTTTTTTTTTTGGTGCTATAGGGCATTGAACCTAGGTTCTTCATACTCCACTACATTCACAACCCATTGATCGATTGATCGATTGATTGAGACAGGGTCTCACTGCATAGTTCAGGCTGGGTTTGGACTCACTATGTAGCCCAGGTGGAACTCATACTCTTGGCAGTCTTCCTGCCTTAGCCTCCTGAGTGCTGGGATGACAATCACCTTGCCTGGTCTCCCCCCCACCCCTTTTTGAGGCAGGATCTCATTAAGCTGTCCAGACTGGTCTTGAATATATGATTCTCTTGCCTCAGCCTCCCAGAGCGCTGAGATTACTGGCATGTGCCACCATACCCAGCTCTTAATGATTTCATGAGACTTAGTTTAGGTAAAAAAATTGGCAATACAAGTCAATTCCTACCATTTTGCATTTACAGTATAGGAAAGAACACTAGCATCCAAGGGGCATTTTTTTTTTTTTAAATTTTGGTATCAAGTGGATTTCAAAAGCTTTTGCTTGGGTTTATTATTCTTACTTTGGAACCAGATTCTTTACCTCAAAGTCTCACTCTAGTGAGTTTGTAGGATAACAGTTATGAGTAGTTGTGCAGGAAGCAATCACACAGAGACGAAGGGAGGCTTTTACTATCTCTTTGCTTGAAATCAGTTCCCTTGCTTGTGTTCAGGAAACAGTTGTACATTTGCAGAACTGTGCCATGTAGAAGTTTTGGGTTTCATGAATACTTCCTGTGCTTCTAAGAAAAGAATCTGCTCTTGCATGTGGAAAAGCCAAGCTGTGGCCTGTGGGATGTGTGAGAGAGGCAGCCGTGCCTGAAACTTTCAGCTTTCTTTCAGCCTGGAATTTTCCTTCTTTCCCATCCCTTTTCTTCATACTAAGGAACTCATGAAACTAGAGTTGTGAGCGGTGTTTAAAATCATTTCTGTTGGCACTCCATGGCCTCCTCTCAGAACTCCCTCAGCCAGCTTTTTTTTTTTTTCAGTGGGAGTGAGGATTGAACCCAGGGCCTCCTGCTTGCACTTGCTCTACCACTGAGCTACCTCTCTAGCTCTTTTATGTTCGGAGCAGGTATCCATAGATTGCCCAGGCTGGCTTTGAATTGGTCATCCTCCTGCCTCAGCCTCCCAAGTAGCTGGAATTACAGGTGTGCACCACCACACCTGACTGCTTCCTACATTTTTTTATCCTACATTTTCTTCTACAGATACTCCTATAGTTTTTTCCATATTTGTTTGCCTTCCTGTTTCTGTAGTATCTTTGTTTGTCTCTCTTTGCTTCTTTTCCTCCTCTATCGTTTTCCCCCTCTGGTTGGTGGTTTTTATGGGTAACTCACTTTGCCTCAGTAATGGTAGATACTGGAGAAGTTTTTTTTTTTTTTGTGGCACCAGGGATCGAACTCACAATTTCGCACCTGCCAGGCAGGCGCTTAAGCCACTGAGCCAAACTCCTGGCCCTGATTTTTTTGAGGTAGTTCGCACTGTGTAGCTCAGGCTGGCCTTGCGCTCGCGTTGTAGCCCAAGCCGGCGTTGAACTCACAACGCTCCTCCTACCTCAGCCTCCCGAGTGCTGGGGTTAAAGGTGTGCGCCACCATGCCCGGCTTGGAGAAGTTTCTGATTCTGACTATAGAATAAATTACACTCATGTGCTAAAGTTAGGACGGTTAGGATATTGCTGCTGGCTTATTTCAGTTGGATCCATATTAGAGTTACAATTGTAGCCCAAGGAGGTGGGTCTCTTCTTCTAGTATCTAGATTGGTTTTCAGCTTTCATGGGCAGAGCTCATCTTTGTTTCCTAATTAATTGCTCACTGTAGTTCCTTTGACAGTAGAGGAAAGCGAGCGTAGTTTCCCGGGATGCGTGTTGAGTGTCGTATGTGCTTCCCTAACAGCCCTGGAGCGGAGTGCAGCATCGGGCGTTCTCTTTGTGGAGTAAAGACTGTTGTCTTTAGGGAGCTTATGTTTTAAGAAACCAAAATTTATTCTGATGGTCGAGGACATAAGACACCGTTCCAGAAACTAGGTCAACTTTTCACTCGCTTTGTCGAAGCACCTGCAGTTCCCATTTCATTGCAAGCGAAGTAAATCTCATTGAAATGAAGGAGCTGCTGTATATCAGTGCACTTTTAGAATAGAGGAATCGATTTTAGAAGAGAAATTGGTGCCAATCTGATTTCTTTCCTGCTTCTTTGTTGAAGTGTGGGGGGGCACTCTGTGATCTCTGTGCTGCTTTGCTCTCCGGTGACGACTTGGTAAACTGGGGCACTGTTGCCACTCGAGTGTCTCCCTGGCTGTCAGCCACGTGGGGAGTTGAGGCAGCAGGAGCTGCCGGCCCTAGGCTGAGATCACGATTAGGAAAAGCGTGTAGAGATGAAGATGAAACACAGCTGATTTGTTTTTCTGGCATTTAACTCTTTGTGTTTATTCGAAGTAAAAATCTTCATTCGTCCAAAAGAAATTTGAAAGCCTGCTATCTACGGTGCAGTGGCATACAATAAGCCAAACAGACCTAACTGATACTTGTTTTCGTGGACTGTGTTACCATTGTGAGAGGCAAATAGGAACAAGCAAGGGGGCCCGTGACACGTCAGGGTGCGACACTGCCGTCAGGTGCGGGGCCGAGCGTCTGCAGAGGCCTGTGTGTGCGGTGTCCGGAGACCCAGAGCCGGCTGGGCAGCGCAGCCATGCAGATTCGAGGCGAGGGCAGCACAGAGACCCCTGGGTGCCTTGTTGTCGAGGAGCAAGACGTGGGGAGAGGTAGAGACCAGTCCGGGGAGGGCCCACGGTGTGCAGGGGAGAAGGGGCAGTGCAGGACCCGGCCAGCATCAGTCAGCACCAGGCAAAGCTGTCTCATTGCTTCCGGGCCAGTGGTGACAGCACTGCCCGCTTGGTGTGGGCTCTCGCTGGGTTTAGGCAGCACCTGTCCAGCCTCCCGCTCTGTCTCAGTGCCGCAACTTCAGGAGAGGAACTCTCAGAGTCACAGATTGTGGACAGGCCGATGACCTTGTCTTGGAGGATCGTGACGTTAGAGCAAGTTTATGTGGTCAGGAACAGAGAACAAATTTCTTTTTCTTAGCTGCATAGTTTTCTCCAAACAAGGAGACTGACAGCTGAGAGCTGCGCTTGCCAGGCAGGTGCTGTGCCACTGAGCTATATCCTGGCCCTCTTGCTTCTTCTTTCTTTCTTTCTTTCTTTCTTTCTTTCTTTCTTTCTTTCTTTCGTGGCACCGGGGATCAAACTCACAATCTCGCGCCTGCCGGACAGGCACTTAAGCCACTGAGCCAAACTCCCGGCCCTACTGTTTTTTTTGAGGCAGGGTTGCACTATGTAGCTCAGGCCGGCCTTGCACACACGTTGTAGCCCAAGCTGGCCTTGAACTCACAACGCTCCTCCTACCCCAGCCTCCCAAGTGCTGGGATTAAAGGCATGCGCCACCACGCCTGGTTCCCCTCTTGCTTCTTTAAAGCTCTGTGATCATTGGGATTGGATGGCTTCAGGGACAGATTGTCTTCATTGTTTTTCTTCTCTTTTATTCCATTTCTTCGTTCTCCTTCACCCTTCCCTCCTGCTCTTCCTTTCCATACTGGAGATGAAGGACCAAGTGACAGGTTACCATACTCGGATTTCTGTCCTACGTGTCGTGGTCAGTGCTCATTCCTGATCAGCAGGTCTTTATTTCCCCTGTTACAGGTATGTTCAGCTCATTAGGGGTCATCAGAGTACCCGCTGACTTTGATGGAGCTGAGGAGGGGGCACCAGCTAATTAGTGATCTGATATTCTGTGGCAGTCCCATCCAGGAAAGTAAAAGGGTATGTGATTAGCAGAGGACCTGGGTCATGATTCACCTACTCTTACTTTCCTCTCAAGGTTTCTAGTTCAAGTAGTCTGTCGCCTACTGAAAGGATCTTTCTGTGTATGTCTCTTCTTCTCTGTTGAGAGTTTCTAGCCCTAGTGCTTGACCTGGTTATCCTCCTTTCTTCTCTTTAATTATACTTTGCTAGTCCACATCCTGTTACTTAATATCATCTTTGGGAGATGACCTTCATCAGGAGGCATTTTCCCCTTCACTTCTCTTCTTTGGTCTGGTAACTAACTGTATCATCTTGCATGGGAAATACTCCAGGCAGTCACAGATTTCCCAAGATTTTAAAGTTGATTCAAATCACTGGTTGATACATATTACTTAAGGAGGTATAAGTGACGCTGAGATGTTTGCGATTATCCTGGTAGAATGTCTTTTAAGAAGGTTTTAAAATCTGGTTTTGGTTTTTTGAGACAGGGTCTCAGTACGTGGTCCGTGCTGGCCTTGAGCCCACTGTGTAGCCCTGGCTGGCCTGGGACCATGACGGTCTTCCTCCCCAGTGCTGGCGTCACAGGCCTAGGCCACCATGCCCGGCCATGGTAGTACGTCTTTTGATGCTTTTTTTTTGCTAAGTCTTCAGTGACATGTGCTTCCTTAGGGAAATACTTTTCTCCATGGTTTTTTTGTTGGTGTTCATTTTGCAGCGCTGAGATCAAAACCAGACTCATACAAGCATACTGTACTACTGAGCTCTGTCACCAGCCCCTCACCTTCCTCCTAGTTCTTTGAAGGACAATTTGGTTCCATGCTTACTTGCTATTACTTAAGCCAGGAGTTAAAGTGACTTGCTTGGGTAAATGTCAGGTAACCCTGGAATCCAGATTTCTGGTTATTTCTCTTATATACCGTCAAATGAACTAGAAATACCTGAGTCTTGACTGCTAGATTTAAGACTTTGGACTTCTTTTGGGACACAGTATAGGACTAGTCTTTGAAAACATGGCACAGCTCTTTGTTCCTTCAACTCCTTAGTTTGGTTTGGTTGGTTTGGTTTTTGAGGCAGGGTTTCCTATGTAGTAGGCTCCTAACCCTAATTCCTGGCCCCTGTGGGACTTTTTAAAAACATGAGTTTCCGTAACCAGTATGGTGGTATATGTTGGTAATCCCAGCATTCTGGAAGGCAGAGGCAGGAGGCTGGTAAGTTTGAATCCAGTTTGGATTTAGCAAGGTTCTGTCTCAAAACAACCCAAGAAACAAACAAACAAAAGGGCAGGGGATGTAGCTCAGTTTGGAGACCCTATATACTGCTGACAGGCAACCGAAAAATGAGCTTGACACTTGAATTTCTAGCCTTCCTCTCCAGCTGTTGAGGTGAGGGGACTGTGTTTTTTTTTTTTCCCCTTTCAGAAAGCTTCCCTGGTGATTCTGATGGGTCAGCTTTGAGGACCACAAGGCCTGAACATTAAGCTACGTGCTCTTTCTCAGGTGGTGGCTATTTTAGTAGCATGAGAAGTGCATAAGCCTAGTGGTTTCTGTGGTAGATGTGGTGAGAGGTGGTTAGTGTGAACTTAGTTTAATTTTATTTTTTGGTCTTTTTGAGAGAGAGTCTCCCTATGCAGTTCAGGCTGGCCTTGAGTTCTCTTGGTAGCCCAGGCTGGTCCTGAACTCGCAGTGATCCTCCTGCCTCAGCCTCTCGAGTGCTGCAATTACAGGTGTGTGCCACCATGCCTGCTTAGTGTGAATTTTGAATTCCAAATTTACCTGTGATGTGGAGGTCATGCATGGTGTGGAGGAAGGGAAACTTGTAGACTGTGTCTCCATTTTGAAATTGTGGAACAAATTCAGGAGAGGATGTTAACATTGAAACTCAGCTGGACAATTTGTTTAAAACTGGACAGGAAAGGCCAATTTACTTCCTGTCTGAAAGGGAAGTGCTGGCTTCCTTTGCTTCCTCCGCACCTCACTGGCCAACTTGGAACTGGGGTGGGGGAGAACTGGGCGTGCTGCTCCCAGTCAGTTACCTGTGCCCTGGGAAGCCGTGTCACGGCGTGTCCAGGTGTGGCTGCCCCTGTGGCCTTGCTTTTTCATGGCAGTCCTGGAGACCCAATGTCCCACACGTTGTTTTACATTCAGTTTATGCACACGCCCCTGTATTCCCTGATATTTAAAAATAAACCAAGGAGTTGTAGGGAAGGAACCGAAACCCATCTGACACTGAGAAAGAGCATCACTGGGCGGAAACAAACACTCCTCACTCTGCAGTTGAGCGGGGCATTTCTGTCAGGCCTCTTCCTCCGGCTGCCCCGGCCCGGCCCGAGGTTGTGCTCAGTGTTTGGTGTGAGCTGGCACTGCTGGCTGGCCGGCGCGTGGTGGGAGGGAACAGCTGGCGCCTGCATCAGCCGTCTCAGTGTCCCCTCTTCGCAGTGCGCTGGCGCTGGCGGGTGAGGGGCGCTGGAGGAATTGGACACACGCAGCGGAGTCCCGGGAACTCGGGCGCGAGCGAGCGCGTGTGGCGGCCCGGCTCCTCAGGCGTCCTCAGTGCTCTGTGGGATGCTGGTTGGCTGGAATGCAGCTGACTGCTCCCAGCCACATTCTTTTCCCTGCCTCCCCTTCCTCCAGTCCTGCCAGCTCCGGGCCTTGCTGGGAGAGGGCAGTGAGGAAGCTGGACGGCCAGTGTCGCGTGCTTTCCGTGGTGGCGCCTGGCGCCCTCCGAGACTTCTCCTTACCCGTTCGTCCCTCCTGTGGTCGGCTTCTCCGCGTCCCGGGTGGTGGCCGGTGGTGGGCTCTTCCTGTCCCCTTCCCCTCACACGGCAGTCCGACTGTGTTTCCGAGTCGGCGCTCTCTCTGTCCCACCTGCCCGGTTTGGTGCATGGAGCCTGCTAGGCATGCTTTGCGAGCCACGGCAACATGGTGTGTGGAGCGCTCCATCCGGGCTGTGTCTTTTCCAGCTTTCTCTGTTTGAGAGCGGCTCTGAAAACTGCTCCCTTAGCTGCTACTAGTTCTGAGTCCCTGTCTGCCCATCTCTAGTGCTTGAGTCCCATTGATTTGGTCTGTGCTATGAGCAGGGGACATCGGGTAAGAATGCTGGCTCTTTCTTTTTTTGGTTTATTTGAGACAAGATCTCACATTGTGTCCCAGGCTGGCCTCAGACTCTTAAACAGTCCTCCTGCCTCAGCCTCCCAAGTGCTGGAATGACAGGGGTGTGCGCCCCCAGGCCCAGCTGCAGCATTCCAGAGAGCACACGGAAGTCAGTCTGCTTCGGTCCTGGGCAGGAGACCTTGAAGTTCAGTTTCCGTGTGCTTCAGTGACAGACTTTCCGGTGGCCAGGCCCTGCTGCTGCGGTTGTGTTCTCAGTGAATTACTGCATTGCTAGCTAGAGTTTTCCTGCAAGCCTGGAGTGCTGACTGTTGTGTGTCTGCCTGCCCTGCCTCCCCGCCTGGTTGTGCCAGGTCCAGGTGAGGCCCAGTCCTTCTGAATCGTGCCGCTTTAGATTCAGCTCCTGTTGCATCTTGGACTGCTGAGATTGGGGTTTGGTCCACATTGCTTTTAGCAGGTCTGAGAAAGGGGTGTGGGAGGACCTAGGATGAAAAAGAGATGAGGAAGGATAGCGTATTACTAGTTAGTGGCTGGAATGTCCCTGTTGGAGATTTCTGCTGATAGTATTGTTTATGCGCAGGGCGTCGAGCTCTTTGGGTTTAGGGCTGGCTTCCAGTGGACTCTTTCAGATCATAGAAGACTGTGTCATTTATCCCACTCTTGGATGCAGCCGAGGGCCCTTATTAGGAAGGGAGGCTTTTTTCCAGGCTGGCATGTAGATCCCTAGCCCCACCGGAAAGGCTGAGGTTGCTGCTGTGACCTCCCAGCCGCGACCGCAGTGCAGCTCCTAGCAGCCCTCTCCTCCCCTGGAGAAGCAGGGAACTTTGCCCCAGCACTTGATCAACTGCCGCTCGCCTGGGTGGAGTCTGCTGCCTTTGTTTGTTCTCGGTGGGGCCTGCTCAGGACTCAGCTCTGTGCTCGCAGGGAAGAGTTCCAGGGGCTCTGCGAGTGGCAGAACTGGGTGATAGCCAGTGATAGAGGATCTGACCCGTGTAGTTCCGGTGGGACTGTTACATGACTGACCGCAGGTAGGTGATCAGATTGCAGAGGGGACACTGTCTTGGGGGCGTGTTGCTGAACTGAACGCAACAGCCTAGTTTTAAAATCCTCAGTGTTACTGTCTCGGAACTTGCTAAGTAGGAAGCTTCGAAACCCCTGACCCCTGGGGGTTCTTATGCCCCCCACCCCAGTGCTCCGAGATCTGCCGGTTCTTAGCTGCCTGAGCTTTGTCCTGTGCAGCCTTGGCTTGGGGCTGGGAGGAGGGTTGTTTTCTCCCAACATGATAAGGAATGGAGCAGGGCAAAGCAGGAGCGCGGCTGGTGATTGGTAGATGGGATGCCCTGGAATGCGGCTGGCTCGCAGCCCAGAATCCAGCACTTTGTATTTGTTTGTTTCTGGGAGACTGTGGTCTGGTGCTACTGTGACAGGAAGTGAGAAAGCTGGGAGTGGGGGAATGGAGAGGGGCGCTGTCTTTGTGGTTCTCCTGTGAAATCTCTGTCCCTGGAGAGCAGCCCCGCCGGGGCACTGCTGAGAAGAGAGTGACCTTTGTGGGTGCTGTGGATCTCAGTACCCAGCTGCTCAGGACTGGAGGGTGTGAGTTCTGATGCTGCAGCCCCTTAGTCCTCCTCTTCAGTCGTGTAAACGGCCTGGGTCTCAGCATCAGGGAGCTCGTTGAATTTCGAGTGTGTCACTGTTATTTGTGGGCAGCTAGGATGTAGTTAAGAAGGGGATTCTGGGAGAGAAATGTTAAGTGACGTTCTTGCACTCTGCTCTTTATCCTGTTGTGTGTTTTTTTGTTTGTTTTTTTGTTTGTTTTTTTGGTACCAGAGACCGAACTCACAACCTCACGCCTGCCAGGCAGGTGCTTCTGCCACTGAGCTAAATTCCTGTCCCTGTTTTTTGATACAGGGTCTTACTATGCAGTTCAGGCTGATCTTGAACTCACTTTGTAGCCCAGGCTGGTCTCGAACTCGCAATGATCCTCCTGCCTCGGCCTTCCGAGTGCTGGGATTACAGGCATGTGCCACCACGCCCAGCTC
This sequence comes from Dasyprocta punctata, assembly GCA_004363535.1. NCBI lineage: Eukaryota > Metazoa > Chordata > Mammalia > Rodentia > Dasyproctidae > Dasyprocta > Dasyprocta punctata. The sequence goes on along the minus strand of RJWM01004330.1, from coordinate 55,191 downwards.
TTTATCTTGCTCGGAAGGGACTGAGACAGGTGATGGTTGCTGCGTCTTAGCGCTCACCCTTCAGGATGGCCTCTGGCTGCTACCGAACAGCCTACCTGTTCTTTTGGTTGTTAGTAGTTTCCTGGAATTCCCGTGTGTGGGCTGAAGTAGCACCTGTTGCATCCTTTGTCCCCTGCTTCCCTCTTTGCTTCTTGTTCTGTTTTTCCTCCCTGTGTTTCAGCAGTGAGGCGGGCGTATTCTCTCACTTGGGGATCATGGGGTCCTCGCTTCTTACCCATCCTGCCTGCCCTGGGTGAGTGCACACAAATCCGCCTTTGATTGCCCAGGAGGGCGGCTGCCCTGGAGGCAGATTGCTGACATACCGCGAGATTGCAGAACAATCCCTCCGCTCTGTGAAGCTGGGCCGGCCGTGGCCTGCTTCCTTCTCTTTCCCACCCCAGCTTGGCCTTTGCTCTTGGCCTTTGCTCTTGGTTTGGTGAGATGTGACATTAAGAACAAGAGGAGGAATATTCGTGACTGTATTTCCTTCCTCGAGGTCGAGGCGATCTGAGAATGGGGCATGTAGCTAGATTTCCAGAGCAGGCTTGCCATTGGAAAGGTGGGTGATGGTACCAAGTAGGACCTGGTTCAGCCCTAGTACCTTTCTCTCAAGTGCTTGGTTCTCTTCCTCAGGATTAAGGTCTTGATCTTTAAAATGAAACTAATGAGCTTCCTGTGGTGCTCACACCTATAATTCCTGCGCTAGGGAGGCTGAGGCAGGAAGATCACTGCTAGTTTGAGGCCATCCTCAGACACATAGTGAGTTCAGGACTGGCCTGAGCTACATTGCAGACCCTGTTTTAAAACAGACAAAAACTCCATGAATAAATAAAGTACAGCCCCAGAGATCCATCTGTTTCCACCCCTTTTTTTCTTGTTGCCCTTCCTCTCCACAGACACACAAAAAGCTTTCTTTTGTTTCTTTCTTTATTGGATTTAGAATGACTTTAATCCTTGGAAGCACAGAAATCCACCCTCCTTCTCCTCCCGCTGCATCAAGGAGAAGAGTTGGGCCTGGAGTGGGGCAGAACGGGCACAGTCGTGCACACCTGTGACCAGCACACGGGAGGCTGAGGCAGGAGGGGGAGTGAGGGCAGCCTGGGCTTCATGCCTGGATAACAAGGTGAGAGCTAATCTCAAGGTACCAAAAAACAAATAAAAATAGAGTGCTTCTACTTTCCAGCCCACGGTCTCGGGCAAGATCGTAATTACTTCTGCTGTGTAGTTCACTCATCCATAAAAAGGAATGTGAGCCGGGAGTGGTGGTTTAGAGGCCGAGGCAGGAGGATCCCTTGAGCCTGGGAGGTGAGACCATCCTGGGCAACATACTGGTGAGGGTAGGCATTACCTTTGAGGGTGGTGTTGGGAGGGTTACGTGGGATAACTTGTAGGGAAGATCAGGGATACACCGCTTGTCTTCCCCTTTAGAGCTGGATTTTCTCTTTCTGTAGAAGGCAGCACTGTGTGTCCTGGTGGGTGTGGTGGCAGACACCTGCGATCTCAGTATTCAGAGAGGCTAAGACTGCGGGATCAAGGTCGGCCTGAACAGTTTAGCAGGATCTTGTCAAAATTGAAAACAAAAATTAAAGAGGACTGGGAATGTAGCTCAGTGTGAAGGCCCTGGATTCAATCCCCAATATTAAAAAAAAAAAAAAAAAAAGGCATTTTCTCTTTACCTGGACTTTACCACTTCCCCCAACAGCCGGGCGGGTGTCAAAAGCCTGAGGGTGACTGTGAGTTCCAGGCCAGGCTGGACTCCAGTGTGAGTCCAAGGTCAGCCTAGACTCCATAGCAAAACCCTGTGTCAAGAAAACAGATACTTCCCTTGTTTTGTTTTTTTTTTTTTTAATAATTTTTTTCCCTTTGGTACTGTGGATTGAACCCAGGGCCTTTGGCATGGGCTGCAGAGCTCAGCCTCTTGAGATTTTAGTTCTGAGGCAGGGTGTCATGGAATTAGCCAGGCGGGGCTCATGCTCGCTCTCCTCCTGCCTCAGCCTCCCAGGGTCAGGATGGCTGGTCGGTACCACTGTGCCCAGCCTTGTAGAGTTCAAGTTCTCACCAAGCCGCTAAATGGCCTAGGTGCGGATTCAAGTTTGCAGGCCTCCTGCCTCATCCTTCAGGAGCACTGCGGTCCTGGACGTGTGCCACCACTCCCACGGGGCCACCCAGGTGTTTGTCCATAAAGGGCAGTGTGTCCCTTACGCCTGCTGGAAGGGAAAGGAAAGGGACAGTGTTTTGGTGCTGTGACCCAGTGAAGAGGGCCAGGCAAAGAGCTGAGTGCCACCAACCGGTCGGCAGTGAGGGGTTTGCTGAGAAGCTGCCCCTTTAAAAAAAGGAATGTGCACTCAGACAGTTGCGTGACCTCAGCAAACCCTGCGGTTAATAAGCCTTTCCATGATCGTTTTCTTTCTAGCCAAGTTGAGGGGAGTACAAGAGGTGCCAGTTATTGAAGGATTTGTCTTTTACGACCAGAGACTTAGCCACTGCACACCTTCCCATTTCCGCTGGCGCTTTCTGTCCTCCTCTGTGGTGCACCTGGCCTCCCTCTCCCTGCCTGCCCTGTGGGAGGAGAAAGGTTCTGGCCGCTCCCCTGCTCTGGCTCCCACACCTCCCTCTTGTGCTCCTACCTCTTATCTTTGCTTCCTGATTGCCTCTCCCGAAGTCCTGCTTCTCCTTATAAGGCCAGGCCAGGCACCTTTGGCAGGGCTGCCCGGCCGCAGGTGAGTGACTGCGTGCCTTAGACGCGGAGTGGAGAGGAAACTGAGTGCGGCTGTCCCAGTGCAGGGCCCTCAGAGGCACGTGGGCAGGGAGGCCGGAGGCGAGGAGACGGCCAGCCGCTGGAGATGGCGGGACCCGTCAGACCAGTCTTGGGCGTCACGCAGTGCCCTGGAGAAGCAGGTTTTGTTTCTTTCAGCCTGGGCCCCTCACTGGCTGGGAGCCCTGCATTCAGCAGTTTAAGTTTGCCCTGGTTTGGGGTCCCACACTGCTGGTGGGGGGCAGAAGAGCCGGAAATGCCTGTCTTAGCTGTTAGATTACAAGTGTGTTTTCTTCGAGGTGGGTCTCCATGTTGCCCAGACTCGTCTTGGGCCCGTGAGCTCAAATGATCCTTCTGCCTCAGCCTCCTGTTTGCTTGCTGGGACCACAAGTGTGCACTACGGGGCCCCAAACCCCTGTCGTTACGGTGTTTGGGGTGGAACCCAGGACCTCGAGCATGCTGGGCAGGTGTTTTATCTCTGAGCTGCATCCCTACCTCCCCCTCAAATGAATTTTGTGGTCCTCCTGCCTCAGCCACCTCCGAAACAGGTGATATTATAGGTATGCATCTTTCTTTCTTTCTTTCTTTTTTTTTTTTTTTTTTTTTGAGACAAGGGTTTTGAAATGTAGCTCAGGCTGGCCTTGAACTTACTGTGTAGCCCAGGCTGGCCTCAAACTCCTGAGACCCTCCTGCCTCAGCCTCCTGAGTGCAAGATGACAAGTGTGTGCTGCCACTCCCGGCCTCAACCTCTGTTTGACAGAGAGTTTTTCTTGTTTTTGTTTTTTAAAGAGCTGCAGTCTTCCTAGCTTTCCTTGGGCTGGGCTGGAACTCCTGAACTCCAGTGACCCTCCCAGATCTTCCCACTTCTGCCTCTCCAGTGGGTCGCTGGAACCTTGAATGTGTGAAGAAACAGGCTTCCTGAGTTCCCCGTAGAGGGGAGGCTCAGAGTGGGCTGGGGAGGAGCTCCAGGTGGAAAGGCGGAGTCACGGGTCCTGGAAGGCCTGACCCTGAGCTGGAGCTGGGACTTGCAGGTGAGCAGGGTGTTCTTGGGATTTTTTTTCTGACTCATGTCTTATTGCCCAGGCTGCCCTGAGCACTTGGGCTCAGGAGATCCTTCTTCCTCAGCCTCCCAAGTGACTGGAACTGCGGGTGTCGCCGGCGCCCAGCACTGACAGGTGTTACTGCAGGTCAGCTCTGCAGGTTGGGCGGGCTGGCATGTCTCCCAGGGCAGTGAGGAGCCCGGAACTGACCTGCGCTTCGGAGGGGCAACAGAGCGGCAGGCTGGGGCTGAGGGTGCTCAGACCTTGCACTCTGGAGCAAGGAGCCACAGGAGAATGTTCACAGAATATATGCCTTGGGAGCCAGCTGTGGGAGTGCATGGCTGCAATCCAGGAGTCAGGAGGCTGAGGCAGGAGGGTCGCCTCAGTTCAAGGCCAGTCCGAGCTACATAGTGATAGCTGAGGCCCTATCTCAAAAAAAAAATTATATATATACGTATATATATATTTATATATATACGTATATATGTAATACTTGTTCTATAGTCATTCTTTTGATTTAGAAACAGTAGGTCAGTTTTCTGTCTCTGGGTTTGCGATTGACAGGAATAAGTGACTTTGACTTTTGGGACAAATCCTTTTTTTTTTTTTTTTCCGGTACCGGGGATCGAACTCACAACCTCACGCCTGCCAGGCAGGTGCTTAAGCCACTAAGCCAAACTCCTAGCCCTATTTTTTTCAAGACAGGTTCGCACTGTGTAGTTCAGGCCAGCCTTGCTCATGTCGTAGCGCAAGCTGGCCTCGAACTCACAGTGCTCCACCTACCTCAGCCTCCCGAGTGCTGGGATAAAAGGCGTGCACCACCACGTCCGGCTCACGGCAAATCCTTTCTGGCACGAATGTTGTGTCCTACAGTTCTGTGGTGTTACCTATGATGTTACCTGTGCTGTATTTTGTTTCTTTGAGACAGGTCTGTATATTCCAAGATGGCCTTCAACTCACTGTATAGGTCAGGGCAGCCTCAAGCTCCTGATGCGGGGTTACAGGTGTGCACCACCACATCTGGCTTTTAGTTTTTAAAGCTGAGGCCTTGCTAAGTTGTCAGTGCTTCAGACTTTTGCTCCTCCTGTTTCAGCCTCCCAAGTAGCAGGGATTACAGGCATGAGTTATTGTGTATACGTCAAGGCCTATATTCTTAGCCTTTTAGAATCATAATTCCAAAATGTATTCCCGCCCATTTACAAAACAGCAGGTCATCTAGAGACAGTGCTACTGGTGACTTTTTTTTTGGTGGGGGTTGAGTCAGGGTCTTGCTATGTAGTTGAGGCTGGCCTTGCACTCACTGTGTAGCCCTGGCTCTGAGGTGGCAGTCCTCTTGCCTCAGCCTCGTGAGTGCTGGGATCACACGCCTCCCCGCCTGCCTGGTCACTGCTCCTTTTGTTTTTGCTGTGCTGCTTACGTGGCATCATCTCGTTGTAGGTTCTCCCAGGCCCTTGGTTCAGTGTGCCGTGCTTTGGTTTGGAGTTCTGACAAGGGACAGACGCTTCTGGTCATTGTTGGAATGAGGGACTGTGCTGTGGGTGCGGTGACTGCAGAAAGGGGTGCATGGGAGGGATCTTGTGACTCAGCACCTGTGGCTTCTTGAGAGGAAAAGCAGCTATTCCCAGAAAACCCGGCTCCGGGAGGAGGACAAGGCTGGCTTCCCGTGCCTCGCTTCCCACCTCAGGAGCCACTCGATGGCCCTTGCCATTGAGGGCGAACGTGGTCCGCTGGAGGACCCTAAGTGACGGACCGGGAAGAGTTGGACGGGACTCATGGGGCTTTGTTTGCCCTGCCTGCCCACGGCGGTGCGTGGCCTATGGCTCTTTTTATGATGTGTGGTCCAGGGAGGAGGCATCGGGTGCTGAGTGTTAGTTCTGTCTGCTGAAGTTGGCCTGGTGGTTTCCTTTTCTCCTAGTCTTTTCTCTTCTCCTTCATGTGTAAGTAGGCATGGCTAATTCTGTAGCCTGAAAAGAAGGATGGCCGCCTTTTCCTGTCCTATCATGGTGAAGAGGAAAGCGCCCAGGGGTTGTCGGGCCTAGAGCCTGGCCTGTGAGATCTTCTGTCCCGTCCCTTTTATTTGGACTGGGATGGCATAGACCTAGGTTTAAATTCATCATTTGTAGCTGGGTCTAGTGGTACACATCTGTAATGCCAGCACTGTGGGATGCTGAGGCAGGAGGATCAGACATTTGAGCCCAACCTGGGCCATTTAACAACTTAGCAAGACCCTGTCTCAAAATTAAAATGGAGAGGGAGGGGAGGAGGAGCTGTAAAGAGAACTAAGATGTGTTATTTACGTGTGCCAACCCTTGTGCAATTGGTACGTACTGTGAATATGTACTAATTAAAATAAAAATTTTACATAGTGCGACCCTGCCTCAAAAAACCAGGGCCGGGAGTTTGGCTCAGTGGCTTAAGCGCCTGCGCTGGCAGGTGCAAGGCTGTGAGTTCAATCCCCGGTGCCGCAAAAAAAAAAATAAATAAATAAAAAAAATAAAAATTTTAAAAATGGAGACGTAGCTAAGTGTGAAGGTGTGGGTTCAATCCCCAGGACAGCTAGAAAAAAATGGCTGTGGAGTTTGATACCCTGGGCGGTTTCTTCCCCTGCAGGGAGTCGTAGGCACTCCGCCTTGTCAGGAGGGTGCCGAGTGTGAGTTCCCGGGCTCTGCTCGGCTCCTTTGTCCTCGATTCTCACAGGCAAGGCCCAGTGGGGAGAAGCTGCGCTGACCCGGCTGCTGGGTACACTAGCGCAGCGCCCTCTGCCCTAGAAGCACAGGTGCCGGCCTGCCGAGGAGAGGTTCTCAATCCAGGTAGTTTCATCTGCTGCCTCACCGAATAGTTGGAGGCTGAGACATCCCTGTGTAGTAATATAATTGGAAGGTAGAAACCAAGGCTTGAAACAACTGACGACCTCACCTCTGTGCTACTCACGCTGCGGCCCTGACTTCCTGGCAGCCCCCGCCCGGTCCTGCAGCTCCTCTGCCTGCCCCGCGGTGGTCTTCTCCAGTCGGCAGTGTGCCGGTGTGGTGCCAGGGGAGCCGGGGCGTTTCCTTCCTTCCTGCCCAGTCCCTCTGTTGAATTAGAATGGTGGGAGCCAGAAGGGGTCACTCGGGGGAGTGTGCCGCCCACCAGCAGTGCTGTCGCCTGGTGCCCCTGGCGGGGCAGGAAGATTGCAGGGTGGAGCTGCATGCGTGGTGTGTGTGTGCGGGCCTGGGCAGCACGGGTGCCGAGCCCGAGCCAGTCGTGGTCCAGAGAGGGTTGGGCAAGGGCTCGACCTAAATAGTGGCGATGAGGGGAGTGCGGCAGAAAGACAGGGTGCTGGGCCAGGGCGGCCTGTGGGAGCAAAGGGCGGGAGCGGGGGACACTGGCCAGGGGCCCCGGACTGGAAGAGCAGGATGTGACGCGTGGTTGTGGGGCCCAGTGCCGGGCAGGGGACCTGGGGGAGAGCTGAGGTCTGCTCTTGCTGCTGCCGAGCGCGGCGGGCTGGGAGGTGGACAGGCCCGGGCCTCTGTGCCTGCTGGGGCCCTTGGAGCGTGGGAACAGAACAGGAGCGGAGTGAAAGGCCCGGCCTAGGCTAGTCCCCACTTGCCCTGCCACGCCGGCCGTGTCTGTTTCCCAGTGTCTTTGCTGGCAGGTGTGCCAGGCCGGGGCTGGGCCTGGCCTCCGAGGTTTCTGCCTCAGGGGCGGGAAGGAGGGCCGGCACTTTCCAGCTGCGCGGGAGGACAGCCTGCTGGGCTTGCTGTCCCTGGTTCTCCTCAGTGGCGCAAGTAGAACACTGCGCCGTGACGTTAGGGCCCGTGCTCCACCAGTGGGCGCCACTCCTGTGGGCTGGGTGTCCCGCGCAGAAGCCAGGCTGCGGGCACCTGTCCCAGGAAGCCAGGCCGCGTCTGCTCCCAGTGACTCCTTCATTCCTGACCCCTCCTCTTGCTCTCTTGGGTTTGTGCAATGGGTGTATTTTATTTTCTTCTCATTCTCATTTTTCCTCCAAATATTTCTGCAGCTCTCTCCTCTGCTTCCTCCTTGCTGTGGTGCTGGGATGCTTCTTCCATGGTTTTTCTGAATCTAGAGTGGGCTGTTCTCTGTGTTAGACCAATCCATTACGACCCTTCTCTTAACAGGTGTGTATGGAAATCTACTTATTAAGATTAAAAATATCTTGAGTGCTTTTTTTTCTTCAGGGGTGGGGGGGTAGGGAGTAGGGGAGAAGACTGTTCCTCAGCCCCCCTTTCACCAGTGTGTACTGTGGACTGGTCACGAGGTCTCTGGGAGCTTACAAAGCGGGAGACAGACGCGCAGGCCTGCAGTGCGACTCCAGCGCCAGCCCCCTCCTGGCTGCAGGGTGGTAACTCATTTACTGCTGAGCGCACACATGGGCCCCAGGTGCTCGGGTGTGTGCTGCTGGAGCCAGTGGAGGGGAGAGGCACGAGGCTCTGTTCCCACTTCCCTCAGGGAGCTCCAGCTGGCCCATTAGGGTCTGAACTCTTTGAAGGCGCCATCGTGGAGTTCGAGTCCAGCACTCCTTTTCCTACTCCCCAAAGAGGTGACGTGTCTCGGTTCCTGTCATCTCAGTTAAGGCTCATGTTGGCCCTCAATGTAGTATATGGTTTTGGAAGGCAGAATGACCTTTTCGTAAAGGTATTGAACAAGGAGACCTTAATTTTGTCTTCCATGTTCAGTGGTAGGAAGTTCTAAAATACTTTGCTGTGTTCGGATACTGGGGATGGAACCAAAGGCACTCTATCACTGAACTGCTTGCCAACTCCTCAGTGCTTATTCTGAGGCAGGGTTTCACTGATTCGCACAGGCCAGACTTGAGCATGAGATTGGCCTGTGCCAGCTCCTGAGTAGCTGGGATTAGTAGTTGAGTACCTACCGCCATGCCTAGCTAGTATTTTCCATCCATTCATTCGTTGTTTACTGGGGATTAAACCTGGAGTCTTTGCGCTGAGCTGCATCCCCCCTTTTTTGTTGGTTGGTTTTGAATTGTGAGACAGGGTCTCCCTAAGTTGCTAAACCGCAGGGCTGAGTTCAAACTGGCCATTCTCCTGCCTCAGCTCCCCAGAGTCCCTGTGCCATCACGCCTGGCTTAGTGTTCCTCCCCATTTCTTACTTGGCCCATTAACTTAGTGTATTCTGCCACTACTGCGGCAGTCGGGGAGAAGTGATGGACAGTCTGTGCCCCACGCACTTCAGGGCGGCCTGTCCCCAGCACCCAGAGTCTTGTCTGGACCTTGGAGCTGAGGCTTGCATTGGGTGGATACCAGCACATTCTGCGGGGAAGAAGGGTTGAGTCTGGATCTTCCGTGATGACCACGGCGCCCAGCACGCTCTCGCTCTCCCTCTTGCCCTCCCTGTCCTGCAGGCCTGGGGTCCACTGTGCCTCTGGTGGGCTGTCAACAAGGTGGCGGGCCAGGTGCTGTGGGCGTGCTCGCTGGTGGTGGGCTTGGGGCTTGGTGGTGGCTTGCCTTGCGCACTGCAGGGAACCGCTCGCTGGCAGCTTTGGCTCTGGGGTTGGTGATGCACCTGTCTTCTCTGACCTGTGCTCTTTTCTCTCCTCTCCCTGCCCTCCTGATAGTGTGAAGTGAGGGGCCTCCTCCCTCCTCCTCTTCCTCTGAGCCACCTTCCTCTTTACCCTGCCCTGTGGCGGCTCCGCCCCTTACCTTCATGGACGACTCGGAGGTGGAGTCGACCGCCAGCATCTTGGCCTCTGTGAAGGAGCAGGAGGCCCAGTTTGAGAAGCTGACCCGGGCGCTGGAGGAGGAGCGGCGCCACGTCTCGGCGCAGCTGGAGCGCCACGTCCGGGTCTCGCCACAGGATGCCAACCCTCTCCTGGCCAACGGCACCCTCACCCGCCGCCACCAGGTAACCCCCTCCAGCGGGCCTCAAAGGCTGCCGCCTCGAGGTCGCTGTGCCGGACGTCTCCTGCTCTGGCAGCATCCATCGGCTCCTTGTTTAGCTGGAGCGAGAAGCAGTTCTGGTAGCGGTGGACAGTGTGGTGGGGGCCGTGTGGAAGTTACTTTTGTTTTCTCCTTCTCTGTATCAACAGGTGGGGAGAGGAATCCCCTGCATAGTGACGGGGGAAGGAAGGAGCGCCTGTCCGAGCCCCCTGCTCAGCCTCCCAGGGGGGAGGGTGTGTTCTCGGAGGTGTGATGTGGTCCCGCTACGCTTTGCTTTTTTCTCGTGTCCCCTTGTGTCCCTTTTTGTTGGCCACGCTCACCCTGTGTTGGGGGACGGGGTCGTCCTTCATGCTGTGGCTGGAGTTGGAGAGCGGCATCGCTCTGCTGTCCGGCCAGATGACCAGAGGAGCCGGTGGACCTGAGGAGGCCGACCCTGCTGCGACCTGGGGGAGTCGGTGATAGGAAAGAGAAGCAGCTGTGTTTCCTGTGGTTCATCCCGCCTGACTCGCTGTGCTTTGATCTGTCTGAGGTTTAGTGTGTGTGTATGTACACTTGTCTGTGTGTGCGTGTTAGGTATTTGATGGCCAGTATCTTAAAGAGATCTCTGGGTCTAAAACAGAATAGCACCTACATTTTTTGTTGTTCGTTTTTTTACGTTACTAGGGATTGAACTCAGGGCCTTTGCAGTGAGCTGCTTTTTGTTGTTGTTGTTGTTGTTGTTTTTTTGAGACAGGGTCTCATGTAGTACAGGCTGGCCTTGAACTCATGGCGATTCTCCTGCCTCAGCCTCCTGAGTGCTGCGATTACAGGCATGCCCGCCTTCAGCCCGTTGTACTTTTGTTTTGCTTTTTAAAATTTTGATGCACAACCTCCTTAAGTTGCCCAGGCTGGCCTTGAACTCTCTGTGTAGTCCAGGCTAGCCTTGAACCTATGGCAGTCCTCCTGTCTTAGCCTCCTGAGTGCTGGAATCAGACATGCACCATCATGCCTGGTAAAGTGTTTGTAAATTTTGAGACAGGATCTGGCTAACTTGCTCAGAGTAGCTTTGAACTTGTAGTCCTCCTGCCTCAGCCTCCCAGTAGCTAGGGTTACTTATGTAAGTTTTACGAAGGTCCCTCATGCTGAGGAGTCTTGTATAGTTAGTTGGGGATCGCACAGATTGGAAGGAGGCTGTGTGTTTGCAGTGTCCCCGGGGATTTATATGGACGCTGGACAAAGGGCTCAGGGTGCTTTGTGTGCATCCATGGAGAGGGGAGAGTGCGGCCGCTCGGGCGTGGAGCTGGTGGGGAATTCCAGGCTTCAGTGCGTGGTTTCTCTCTCGGGCGCCCTTATTTTTAACTTCACTTTAGCAGTGAAACCACACCCTTCCTTCTTCCTGAAAGTACTTCCTCTCCTGTAGCATTCCCCAGCCTGAAGGGGACAGGGTGGGAGCAAGACTGCCCAGGCTGGAAGAAGAGCAGGGAGTGTCTTCTCCTGGGGCACAGTGTCATCCGGTTCCTTCCTGCGCTGGGACAGCCGCCTCAGGATGACTTTCGGGAGTGTGCTGTGCGTGCATCCTCAGTGAGGAGAACGCGGAGGCTTCCCTTGATGGCTGGTTAGGGGCCTGTGTCCTTCGGGTTTGGAAAGGAATTCTTCCATCTGTTGCTTCTTTCTTTAAAAAGCATCCTGGAATGGGAGTTTCCTTGGGATCAGAGCATGAAGACTTGAACAATTAAGAAGGCTCTTGGAAACTCCCCGAGTTAGCCTTCCTAACTCTCCTGTGAGGGTTTCCCAGAACGGTTACCTGTGGTCTCTGCTGTTTATTCACAGGTAGTTTTTGTTTTGTTTTTTGCGACTTGGGCTCACTATGTAGTTCAGGCTGGGTTTGCACTTGGAATCCTCCTGCCTCACAGGTGTGGATCACCATGCCCAGCTAGCAAGTAGTTTTTGAATGCCTGTCCTGTGCCGAGCACTGCTCCAGGGAGAAGGGGCCCATCCTTACCCAGAAATGGCCAGGCCCTCCCACTCCCGGCCTGGCGCTTGTGCCTGTAGCTTCTGAAGAGCCAGTTGTCAGAGCTGGAGGCTCAGTTCCGCTTGTGAGGAGAGTGCTAGGCCTAAGGGGCCACTGGCTTCTTCTACAAGTACTCATACCAGGTCTTCATCCTGTTTGGAAAGACCTTGGTGTTTGCTAGAGCAGAGGAGGCCACGAGAATGAACTGTCTTCTGTGGGCTGTGTTTCAGAACGGCCGGTTTGTGGGCGATGCTGACCTTGAGAGGCAGAAACTGTCAGATCTGAAGCTCAGTGGACCCCAGGTAATCAATCCTCCGAGCTCGAGGCCGGGCTTGCTTTGCTGCGTCCTTCTGCCTTCCAGCTGGCCCCGCAAAGCACACCGGCACCTCGCACGGTGCCTGGCACCTCGTGAGCACCCATTCTCTGGTTTCTTTCCCTTCGGAAGGTGAAAGGGTGGTACTCCAAGTGTCCTGTGGTTTTGTTCTGAGGGGAGTTTTAATGACCGTGATGTTGTCTGCCGCCTCCCTGTCCCCATGCAATCTGTCCTTGGGCTCTACTCTGCATTTTTAGGGTGGCCATGATTCTACTTTTTGAAAACTCCTACCTAAAATCTGGCTGGTCTTGAGCCTTAGGCAGTAAAGGAAGAGTCACCTAGATAGAGCCAGTCAAAAGACGGCTCTTCGGGGCAGGGGGTCTGGCTTATCTTAAAATGTCCATCCTGGGTAGGCAGCTCTTTTGAAGGTCTCTTAGCAGTCACACAGTCCATACTCATTTAGATGTCGAGAACAGGGAAATTAAATCTGCTGTGTCTGGGCTTTGGGTGTTGACATGGCTGTAGTTAACGTGGTTCCTGTTTGTTAAGTGACTGGAATTTGGAAATGTCATTTACTGTCCTTCTTACAAATCCCAGGTGGCCACCTGCTCTAAAAATCCCGAGTCTGAGCTGGGTGTGCATGGTGCCTATGCCCGCCAACCTGGGTGGGTGAATCACAAGTTCAAACCCAGCCTGGATAACTTAGCAAGTCAGCGAGACCCGGTCTCAAAAAATGTCCAGAGGGGGCAGGGAGGTAGCTCAGTGCTCAGTGCCAAGGCCCTGTACTTACTGCTCAAAAGAAAGCCCAGGTGCTGAGTCTTGTGGAAGATTCCTGGACCCTGGCTCCGGGTCCCCCATGCTTTGAGTAGGAAGGCTCCTTGGTCCACGGGGCTCAGTGGTGGTTTCCTGCTTGCTGTCTCTTCCGCTAGGATCATAGTCACCTTCTGTACAGCACCATCCCCAGGATGCAGGAGCCAGGGCAGATTGTGGAGACTTACACGGAGGAGGACCCCGAGGGAGCCATGTCGGTGGTCTCTGTGGAGACCTCGGACGACGGGACCACGCGCCGCACGGAGACCACGGTGAGCCGGGGCCTGCGAGCTCGAGCTCCGGGCAGGCTGCAGCCCGCTCCTGCAGGCCGATCGGCGGGCCTGAGGGCAGTGACGCAGGGAGGGAGACTGGCTCGGGTCTGCAGCAGCCTCACGGGGAGGCAGTGTCCTTGCTGGGGGACTCAGGGCTGTGTGTCAAGCAGCTGTCACCGACAGTCTGGGGAGGGGAGCCGAGGCTGGGCGTTCATGGGGTGCTGAGCCGCCTCACTGGCTTCCCGCGGTGGTGTGTTAACCAGGCCCCTTTCCCTGACGCATGCAGGTGAAGAAAGTCGTGAAGACTGTGACGACGCGGACGGTGCAGCCGCTCTCCGTGGGACCAGACGGGCTGCCTGTGGATGCCGCATCAGTTTCTAACAACTACATCCAGACTTTGGGCCGTGACTTCCGCAAGAACGGCAACGGGGGCCCGGGTCCCTACGTGGGGCAGGCGGGCACTGCCACCCTTCCTCGGAACTTCCACTACCCTCCCGACGGCTACAGCCGCCACTACGAAGACGGCTACCCGGGTGGCCCTGATGGCTATGGCAGCCTGTCCCGCGTGACCCGCATCGAGGAGCGCTACCGGCCCAGCATGGAGGGCTACCGGGCGCCCAGTCGGCAGGATGTCTATGGGCCCCAGCCCCAGGTGCGGGTGGGCGGGAGCAGCGTGGACCTACACCGCTTCCACCCCGAGCCCTATGGTCTGGAGGACGACCAGCGCAGCGCGGGCTATGACGACCTGGACTACGGCATGATGTCGGACTACGGCACCGCCCGCCGGGCCGGCACCCCCTCCGACCCCCGCCGCCGCCTCAGGTGAGCGAGGGGCTTGCCCCTCCTTCTCCTTCTGGGAGCTCTGGGATCCCTCCCCCTCTGCCCCTCTCCCCGCAGTGGGGGCTGCCCTGCGTTTCCCTCACCGAGTCCAGGTCTCAAGGTGCGCTCTGCTTCCTGCTGTGGTCTCTGTGATCCTGGCTCAGATCCTTCAGATGCCTGGAGCCAGGGCACACCGTGGCCTGTCCTGGGGTCTCCTCAGCATCTGTGACAGCGGGGAGCCCCAGGCCTTCAGAGCAGAAGAGTCGGCCAGGTTGCAGTGGTGTTAAAAGCATCCTCGCCCTTAGGAAGGCATGCTGTGTCATGGAGGAAGGGGTGGCATCCTTGGCGGGGCCTCAGCAGTTCTGCGAGGTCCCCAAGCAGGGGCCCACTCTGACCTGACCCATCTCTGGGCGGTCTTGGTGGTGTGGAAATGGAGTGATTGGCTTAGGAGATGGTTTGCCTTGTTGCCCTGGGGAAAGACTGTTCGTATGGGGTTGGCAGACTTTTTCCATAAGACACATCCAAGGCTCTGTAGGCCATGTATCATCATCCTTTTCATATCACATTCCTCCAGATTTTGCTGCTTTTTTTTGAGATAGGATCTCACTACCTAGCTCTGGCCTTGAATGCACTGGTATTCTAAGTGATCCTCCTGCCTCAGCCCCCTGCACCACCACACCCTGCTCATGTTCTTTGTGTTTTAAAACAACTGTATCTGAGTTCTGTGGCCTGTGCCTATAATCTCAGCTTCTTGGGAGACAGTTTTTTTGCTCATTTACCCAGGCTGACCTCTAATTTGAGTTTTCCTGCCTCAGCCTGGAGTTAGGTAGGATTATAGGTGTGGGCTACCACACCCAGCTAAAGTATGAAGCCGATTTTTAATTGTAGGGTTGTACACAAGTAGGTTTATTAGCCCATGGGCTACAAACCCTATTCCAAATAAATCAGAGCATGTTCTCTGGGCATGGAGAATAATAAGACATCGGGAAGATTTATGGCTGTCTGCATGACGAGGTCCCTGGCAGCTGTGGCCGGTTTCTCTGTGCAGCTGTGACCTTTGCAGCTGATGCCTGATGCCTCGGTGCCTGTTCCTGTGTCCGTAGTGCTCCCAACAGTGAGTGCAGCCGGGGCGGGGCGGGCAGGGTCTCCCCTGCCAGAGCCTTAGTCACTCACCTTTGGGCATCCTGGTCAGCTACCCCGCTGACTCACATCGTCCTCAGGACGGCGGGCCCCAGACCCGGGTGGAGCCGCCCAGAGCCGGGAGATAGCAGCTATCAGCGGAGCTGCCCGCCCAGGCCTTGGTTTAGGCTTCCCCTGACTTCCTCATTGGAGCGAGTGAGCGAACCGGAGCCAGGCGGGTGGTTGGCAGCCGGGCCACTCTGCCAGCCCGGCCCTGTCAGTTGACTGAGAGGGCTTGGAGCCTGGTTCTTGGGTGGCTTCCGGGGCAACGCTGGGCTTGGTAGCTTGCCTGACGGGCAGGAACTGGGCTCCTCCTTTGCAGGCCTGTAGAGTGGCCCAAGGTCACACTCGGGCAGGCAGGGTCAGCGGGGGCCTAGGGCTCGGGGGTGCCTGTGCCCCTTGCTGTGTCTCTCAGACAGGTTGCTTGGTTTCTCTGGGAAACCTTAATCCCTTGCTTATACGAGAGGGAAACAGAACCGATTTCTCTGAGTGACTATAATTTGGTTATGGTTACAGTTGCTTAAAATAACAAGTCAGGTGTGTTCGCCACCAAGCTTGAAACTCAGGAGAGCACACCGTGCACACATTGGGAAGCACTGCTACAGCTGGGTGCGAAGCTCTTGAATTTTTCCCCTGTGTCATGCAGACACGCCCCATTCCCCTAGTGGAAGTTAATCCGAAGCTCTGTGACGCCTCACTTTGTGTCCGTGCAGTGTCAGGCTGGTCCTGGTGGTTCCGAGGAGCGCTTGGCTGTACCTGCGCAGAGGCTCGGCTCCCGAGAGGGGCAGTGGGAGTGGCTTTGTGAGCTCACAGCGCGCTGATTTGGAGAGATCCACACAATGGATCCTCTCCTGTGGGAGCCCCAGCCAGATGAGCTCACCGACATCCGACATCCGCACGCGGGGCTCTTCCTTCCTGGCCGGCAGGAATAGTGCAGCGTGACAGACCCACCCTCTAGTGGTGGTCGTTAGTACTGAGACAGGAGCAATGTCGGTTTTTGAATTCTTTCTTTCCTTCAGTTGCTTTGTTCCTAGTGGGTGGGTGTCTCAAATATGACGTTGGTCACTAGCCTTCGTTTTAGCAGAGCTGGAGCTGGGCAGAAACCGGAGGTGGGACTCATACCTCACACATATGTGTTGAGTAGCACAGTAACATGGGGGTGAACTCTGAGAATTATTCAAGTTTGTGCCCTATTAGTACCAAAGCTATTGCTTCCTGTCATGTAAGAAGTGCTTTTCTGTTTTTCCATAGCAGCCCTTCTTTTATAATTTCTAAAGTAGAGTAAGGAGAAGCTTAACTGTGGAGTGTGTTCAAGGGTTTTATTCCACCAGCTGTTTCCTGTGCATAAATGCCTCGTTTCCTGTTTAGCTAAAGACCTATAAGAATTGTTCTCAGGCTTTGTTTGCTGACTTGTGTCACACTGAGTCAGTTGCTTTGGTTAACTCTGCTGTCTGAAGATTTATTTTAGTCTCTACCCAGAGAAGTTAGTAACTGTCTGGTATCATTTAAATAAATGCTAAGTAATCAGGATTTAGTTCTTTCTCTCTGGTTAGGTTTTGCAAATGTTACTTTCCGAGCCAGCAAACTTCACAGGGAAAAAGTTGTTTTAATCTAACGGCGTGTGCCTTCCCATGAGCAGGGTTGATCTGTGGGTCGCTCCATGTCCAGTGCTGGTCTGTCCTGCAGGTGCGGGCTCAGACCAGTGTCCGGAAGCCAGACCCACCCGCTTGCTGGAACATTGCTTTTCCCTTGGTTTCCCTCGACTTTGCAGGAGCTACGAAGACATGATCGGTGAGGAGGTGCCGCCAGACCAGTACTACTGGGCTCCTCTGGCCCAGCACGAGCGAGGAAGTCTGGCGAGCTTGGACAGCCTGCGCAAGGGAGGCCCACCGCCCCCGAACTGGAGACAGCCCGAGCTGCCTGAGGTGATCGCCATGCTGGGCTTCCGCCTGGACGCTGTCAAGTCCAACGCAGCCGCGTACCTGCAGCACCTGTGCTACCGCAACGACAAGGTGAAGACCGACGTGCGCAGGCTCAAGGGCATCCCAGTCCTGGTGGGCTTGCTAGACCACCCCAAGAAGGAGGTGCACCTTGGAGCCTGCGGTGCCCTCAAGAATATCTCTTTTGGACGGGATCAAGATAACAAGATTGCTATAAAAAACTGTGATGGTGTTC
Organism: Dasyprocta punctata; assembly: GCA_004363535.1. Lineage (NCBI taxonomy): Eukaryota > Metazoa > Chordata > Mammalia > Rodentia > Dasyproctidae > Dasyprocta > Dasyprocta punctata. Next base: position 37,902 of record RJWM01004330.1, on the reverse strand, counting down.
CTGCGCTCGTGCGGTTGCTGCGGAAAGCTCGAGACATGGACCTGACCGAAGTCATCACTGGTGAGCTCTAGGCCAGGGGAAGCGTCCAAGGTTGGACGCAGTCACCTTCAGGGAGTTGGGAGCCAGAAGTGTTTTCGGTCCTTTACCTCTTGATTGTAGCTTCTGATCAAGTGGCCACTGGGTCAAAGCCTAAAGAATTGTTTGTTTTTGTGGTACTGGGCATCAGAGACATTTTAAAGACTTGGTTGCTGATGTGTAGAGTTCAGAAGCTGTCACCTGATGTAGATTCTTGGCTTCTTTGGAGAACGTGAAAGAGCTGGTCAGGACGGATCTTTCCTGTCTGGCCGAGCTGACTGGGGGCCTCTGTTCTCCGAGTCGCTGCCATCTCTAACATTCTTGTTAGGGCCAACCAGTCGCAGTCACAGAGGGAGATGTCTGTCACCCACAGGCGCTGAGCGTCGGTTGCCTTTCCTACAGTCTTGTCTCTTTCACATGTCTGCATGGCCATCCAGATGCTCGAATTTGGTAGGTTTTTAGAAGGTGGGCTGTGATCCATTTGCGTGAATTGAATACAGTTTCGTGAATCACAAACACCACTCTGAGGAAAAAAAATGATCAGTAGCATAAACCCAAGGGATCACAAGCAGGGGAGATCTTTCTCAGCAGAGAACCTCCGATGTGTTAGACATTCTGGGTCGTCCCACCCGGTGGAAGAGTGTTAGCGGCACTCCCTGCACGAGGGCAGGGACACTGCCTTGCTTACTTTTCTCTCGTTGCTGGGACAAAACACCCGACACCCAAAATGAAAGAAGGAAAGGTTTATTTAGCTCACTGTCTGTGGAGGTTTCAGTCCATAATCAGCTGGCTGCAAGGCAGGGTGGCGTGGCACTGAGGCAACCCTTCAAGGCAGCAGCCAGCAAGAGCAGCCAGAGCAAAAGAGGGCCGTGCAAGCCTCTTCTCCTCCCTTATAGTGTACACAGGTCACCCCGCATTGAGGGTGGGTGTAGCGCCCACAAAATCTCCTCCTGGACCTCTTGCCCAGGATGAGGATATTTACAAAGTAAAACCTTGGCTTCCTGCTGAGTTACTTAGTTAAACTTCTAAACTGCTCCTTTTGACACAGTGTATGAACAGCCACCCCACAGCAAAGACCCTGGGCCCCAGCTGGCAGTGGTACCCAGGTGGCGAAATTGGTAGATCTATGAGCATTGCGCAGAGTATTGTGCTGTGACACTTTCTCAGGCTCTGTGTGTGTGTTTTGAGCTCTCTGTGTGTAACGTATATTTCTTACTATGTGTCGCAAACTAAAGCTCGAAAGTCCCTACAACGTATCTGGTCACTGAGGAGGACTGAGAAGTCATGGAATAGGGCAGTGGTGGCAAGCTCATGGCACACATGCTGCCGCAGGCTACTCGTGAGCCCTGAAAGCTTCAGGAGGTTCGCTCTCAGTAGGATAGGGGATTCTCTTTGGCAGTCTTCAGGGGCTCTTTTGGGTCCTGGAGTGCTGTGTGACCCGCTGTCTCTGCCAGGAACCCTGTGGAACCTCTCATCCCATGACTCCATCAAGATGGAGATCGTGGACCACGCCCTGCACGCCCTGACGGATGAGGTGATCATCCCGCACTCTGGCTGGGAGAGGGAGCCCAGTGAGGACTGCAAGCCTCGCCACATCGAGTGGGAGTCGGTGCTCACCAACACTGCGGGCTGCCTCAGGTAACCCTGCGGCCTCTGGAGGCCGGTACCGCCGCGAGCCGCGCAGCTCCTGAGCTTCTTGGGGTGAAGGGAGGCGAGAGGATGAGAAAGATGAAGAAGAGACAGCTGGGGTCAGGTGGAGCCCTTACTCTCCTCATGGGAGGAGAGGAACTGCTCAGCCGATGCTGCCTGTTTGTTTATATCCTTCCCAGTATATGGTAACAGCCCCTCTGCCTAGCAACCCATTGCTTGGATTGTGTAGGAGCTTGGTGTTTTTCTGGGCTGAAGCAGCTTTTTCACGCGGTTGACCGGTGCTCTTTGTTACTTTGGTAGGGTCATGTCTGTGTCATGTCCTGGGTCAATTTCCAGCTTCAACTCCTAACACCATAGGGTTTCTTAAAAAAAATGGCTGAGATTCTTGAGCCTGTTGTTCACCCTCACTCTCCTTCGCTGTGTAACGAGCTGTGGCTCTAACCTGTCTGCCCTTGGTGCTGCTCCTCCAAGTGCACCGCATGGCGCCACCCCACATGTCCTCCTTGCTTCGACGCCCCCCTACTTTGTCCGGCTCACTTGGTTCACCGTGTTGAGAACCCTCCCGTGTGGGCTCTGGGCTGGTGTGTCCGCCCGCGTCCTCAGTTACCCACAGTCCAGCCGGGGCCCGCCCTGTCCCGTCTCTGTGCTCTGCGCAGCACGCATCTGTTCAGTCTTACTGCTGTTGGCCCGCAGTGTTGTAGGGGTTGAGGAGGCGAGACAGTCCCCCTCCTCTCCACCGCAGACGGTTACCCGCTGCAGTGAGTAGAGCTATGCGGGAGCCTGTAGATGCTGCGGGATGGGAAGGGAGGACTTCTGGGCTTGGGTCATCGTGGGCATCACCTGGCTTCCCCTCAGGAATGTGAGCTCAGAGAGGAGCGAAGCCCGCCGGAAGCTTCGGGAGTGTGATGGTCTGGTCGATGCCCTCATTTTCATCGTTCAGGCTGAGATTGGGCAGAAGGATTCAGACAGCAAGGTGAGTCGCTGCATCTGTGAGGTAGCTGCAGTGTAGACCGATCTGCCCCCTCATGTTTTCGAGCACCATAGAACACGGAAAGCGCCCCTTCCTACTGCGGCGGGTGTTCAGCCTAGAAGAAGACTACATTACAGCTGCTTGCCAGTCTTCCAAGACTGTATTTCTTATGTAGGAAAAACAAAACCTGAGTTTTGGGTCACATACCAGATCGTGGTAGAAGCTATTAAGTCCATAATTGGGTCTTCCACTGGCCTGCAGACACATGGTGTTGAGAAGCTCAGGGCACAGAAGAAGAGGCGTCCTGAGACAGGGCGACCTGTGCTGTGCTTACGAGGATGGACTTTGGCTTTTTGAGACAGGGTCTCGCTATGCAGTTCAGGCTGGCCTCCAACTGGCAGCAATTCTCCTGCCTCTGCCTCCTGAGTGCTGGGGTTGCAGGTGTGGCTTTCAGGATGGACGTTCTAATACCCGAATCATAGGAAGGGGTCCTTATTGGGAGACAGCCATAGGTGCTGTCTTGTCTCACTGGCCTTCATCCTTCTCAAGCTCGTGGAGAACTGTGTCTGCCTGCTGCGGAACTTATCCTACCAAGTTCACCGGGAGATCCCGCAGGCCGAGCGCTACCAGGAGGCTCCTCCCACCGTCGCCAACAACGCTGGGCCCCACGCGGCCAGCTGCTTCGGTGCCAAGAAGGGCAAAGGTGAGTGTGATTCCTCGGCCCTGCTCTCATGCGCGGTGCGGGGCGGAGGGTGCGCAGCGCTAGGTGCAGGGGCTTTGCCGAGTGGCCTCGTCTGCCGGGCTTCCCCTCCCGTGGGCTGTGGTCATGGCAGTGGCAGTGGTGGCTGCCGTGTCAGTGACTGGGGCGTGGAAGGATGACAGCTCTGTGAATCCGGGCCTTGGTCTCCAGTCCTCCTGCGTGTCTCCTGCGTTCTTCTTCTCTGTGCTTTCCTGCTTATTTTGCCCATGGTCCCGTTGACGCCTTTCTCCTGCATTTCTCTTCCTTTATCTCTCTCCTCCGCTTTCCACTCTGGGTGACGCACGGGAAGATGAGTGGTTCTCCAGAGGTGAGTGGACTCTTGAGGTGCCTGTCTGTGTGTCATTTGCATGTTTGGGTTGTAGCACCCCTAGCGTCCCTCGCCTGACCCTTCCCTGTGCTGCATCGCATGCAGGAGCTCTGTCTCGGAGGGCCACTGAAACCAACCAGCTCCTCTGGGCGCCTGCGCACGGCATGGGATTTCTGGGCAGCGCTGCCTGTTCCAGAACCCAGGCCCACGGCACCAAGAGTGGTTACCCTTGCTGCCTGCCTGCTGCCTGTTTCTGTGCCTGTGTCTGCACAGCCCCTGCTGGGACTGAGGGGGTGGTTCTGTTGCCCTTTTGATGGAGCTCTGGTCCAGAGATTCTGTCTAAAGCATGGCAGTGTGCCAGATGAGCTCTTCCCTTTCTTAAACTCTGCCCCTGCTCTCCTCTCCTCCCATCTCTGCAGGGAAGAAACCCACAGAGGATCCAGCGAATGATACGGTGGACTTCCCTAAGAGAACCAGTCCTGCTCGGGGTAAGTTGGTTTTTCTTTTCTGTCTCCAGAGCGCTCATAAACACAGCACTGGTGTTGGATGACCCCATAGCAGACTTCATGCTGCCCGCTTACTGTCGTCCCCTCTCCTCTGATTCATGGGTTTGACGTGATGACCAGTGTATTGGGGGACTGTAGGGCTACAGCAGTAACTTGCAGGGACCGCCTATGGGCCAGAGCAGAAGAAATTGTGGGGACTTGCACCCTACTCTTAGAAGAAGCCTCTTGGTCCTGGGTCGGCTCTTTGGGCTCATCGTATTGATGAATGTAAAGTTCACAGTTCTCCGGGAATGTAGCACATTTAGAGGTTGTTAAATCTGTGCAGTCCCTTTTATTTACTCCTTGTAAAGGTTGGAAGAACGACTGGGTTGCATTAGAAAACACTTGACTGGCGATGAGTTTTTAACCCTGCACGCGGTCAGTGAGCTCGGTGTTGACGGCGCAGCCGAGGCTGAGGATGCTGTGGGGGCGGAGTCAGAGGGAGGGCCTGTAACAGACTCTCGGTACTGCTGGGCAGGTGGGGAGCCGCACCCCAGTGTGCCGCTGAGCTCAGGAAGGGTTTGCGGAGCCAGGGGTGTGGGCAAGCGAGTGCGGCAAGCCAGAGCTCGGAGGCCGGACGCCGCCAGCCAGAGCCCGTGTCGGTGGGATCATTCGCCTGCTGTCTTCTCGCCCTTCCCTGGTGCAGGCTATGAGCTCCTGTTTCAGCCGGAGGTGGTCCGGATATACATCTCACTCCTCAAGGAAAGCAAGACTCCTGCCATCCTAGAGGCCTCCGCTGGAGCCATTCAGAACCTGTGTGCTGGGCGTTGGACAGTGAGTCCCCTTCAGACAGTAGAGCTGGAGAGGGGAGAGCTTCGGTAACTGGCTCGCTGCCATTACAATGTGTTTCACTGCCCGTGTACTCCTTCTAGTACGGCCGATACATCCGCTCTGCCCTGCGTCAAGAGAAGGCACTCTCAGCCATCGCTGACCTCCTGACCAACGAGCACGAGCGTGTGGTGAAGGCGGCCTCGGGCGCGCTGAGGAACCTGGCCGTGGACGCCCGCAACAAAGAGCTCATCGGTAAGGAGCCGAGCACTGCCTTGCTGTGCGGCAGTGTGTGGAGGAGCCCGCCTCTCCGCAGCGATGCCTCTGGGGGTGGAGTGGTTCTCAAAGCCCAGAGGTGGTGACCACAGAAACAGACCGAGAATTGCTGTTCTGCACACACCCTCTCCTCCTGGGCACTGTTACGCACTTCATGTTTTCTTTTGATCGGGTCTGTGTTGTTTTTTAATAGGGTAAGGAAACTGAGGATCACAGAAGTTAATGTAGCTGGTTAGTGGCAGAGTCTGGGTTGTTGGGTTTTAAAAATTGCTGAGTGTCGTGTTGAACGACTGCAGTAGTAAGCGTTCTGTTTCCATGGGGCCGCATTTTAGATGCTTCCAGTGTGAGTGAGGGCAGGAGCAGTGGTGGACAGACAGCGAGTGCGCGGCCGTCCCTGTCCTCTGCCCGTGGGCCGTGAGGGAGATTCCTGAGGACGGTGCCTCGCCCGGCCCAGCAGCTGCTGTCGAGACGTGCGGCTCCTCACGCCTGTGTCCCTCCACCTCGCCCCTGCAGGAAAGCACGCCATTCCTAACTTGGTGAAGAATCTGCCGGGAGGCCAGCAGAACTCCTCCTGGAACTTCTCTGAGGATACCGTCGTCTCTCTTTTGAACACCATCAATGAAGTCATTGCTGAGAACTTGGAGGCTGCCAAAAAGCTTCGAGAGACCCAGGGCATTGAGAAGCTGGTGCTGATCAACAAGTCAGGGTGAGCTCTGCCTTAGCCTCACAGCTGGGGGATTTGGAGTGAGGGAGTGGCCGCCGGGGGAGCTTTCCTCCTTGGCTTTCTGGAATGTTGTGCCTTGTTCACCTGGGGAATGACAGGACGAGGCATTGCTCCATTTTGTCTTAAGATCCATGAGTTGATAATAGACTTTTTTTTGTGGTACCGAGGGTTGAACCCAGTGCCTTTGTGCTGAGCTACATCTCCAGCCCCCGTTTTTTGAGACTGGGTCTGTAGTGCAGGCTGGCTTTGAACTCCCTTATGTAGCCCGAACTTGATCCTCCTGCTTCAGTCTCCCAAGTGCTGGGATTACAGGCCTGTGCCACCAGGCCCAGCTTCTAGGCTCGCTCCTTCTTTCTTTCTTTTTTTGAGATAGGGTCTCGCTATGTAGCCCAGGCTGGTTAGGCTGTTTCTGTAAACTTTTATTTTGAGACAGGATCTTATTAAGGTGTCTGGGCTGCTCTCAAATTTGCAGTCCTCCTGCCTCAGCTTCCTGAGCGGCTGGGGTTACAGGCAGATGCCAACACACCAGGCTGGTGTTCTGAGAGGGAGCAGGTTCTAAGCTGCTTTTCTGGTCTCAAGTCCACATGTCACATGGTGGCACTTTCCTTCCAAGGAACCGCTCGGAAAAAGAAGTCCGAGCGGCAGCACTGGTATTGCAGACAATCTGGGGATACAAGGAGCTGAGGAAGCCACTGGAGAAAGAAGGGTGGAAAAAGTCAGACTTTCAGGTACCCCCACGCTGGGCCCTCCTGTCGCCTGTCCTGGGAGGATGCTTCGCTCTCTCCTTCTGTTCTGCATCACCCAAGTTTCCCATGAGTAAATGTGGTCTCCTTCACTCCTCTTGGAGCGGGGCCCACACACAGTCCACTGCAGCCGCTGTGGAGACAGCCTCTCCTGCCTTCCCGTGTGCTGCCGAGGAGGGGTGAGGCCGGGGCTTCTCCCACCCCTGCCCTGCCTCGGAGGGCGAGACAGCACCTCCTGAGGGCGTGCCCTGAGCGTGCGCACGCGAACTTGGCCTCCTGTTCCCCAGGCCATGCACTCCAGCCTTGCACGCTGCCTCTCCTGGAGACTGGTGTTGGGGAGGAGGAACCGAGGGCCACTGCCGGGGATGAGAGGGAAAGCGGGCCGGGAACCCTGACCGGGAGAGGGGCACCCCTGAAGAAGGCAGTGCAGAGGAGAGGGGGCGAAAGGGTGCCGGCGAATCCCGGGCTCCGTGACGCTGCGTCTCCTCTTTGCCCCCAGGTGAACCTGAACAGCGCTACACGAAGCCAGAGCAGTCACTCCTACGATGACACCACACTGCCCCTCATCGACCGCAACCAGAAGCTAGGTACGGCGCCGGGCCTGGCCCTGCTGGCGGGCCGCGGGGCTGAGAATCGAGAAACGTTCGCACGCTCAGTCCCCAGCAGGTTGTTTCAGGGCAGGGATGTGGATGGCAGAAACTGGGACAGGCAGGGAGCCCGCGTGTGAGAGGGGAGCCCTCGCTTCTCTTTGTGTGGTGTTTTTCCCTTTTAAATTTCTGTGTAGTACCCAGTAATGTATGTTTACTGTTAAAATTAGAAAACAGAGACAGCTAGAAAAATAACAGACAGGGGCCGGGGATTCAGCTCAGTGGCCTCAGCACCTGCCTGGCAGGCGCCAGGTTGTGAGTTCCATCCCTGGTACCGAGAAACTAAAATAACAGCCAGCCGGTTGTTTCTAGTACCCAGGATTAACCACTGCACTTTTTAACCCACGTGAACAAACGCGTCTTCCCCAAGAAACGAGGAAGTCTTTTCCTTTTCTCACTGAGCATGTGCCATGGCCCCCAGGTCAGCGCGGCTTTCCTGCCCGCAGGCCTGCTGGGGCTGGGTGCACCAAGCCCAGTGAGCCCGTGCGGCCTTCCTGCCACCACCCTGACCTGAGCAGAGCCCACCCTGGCTGCAGGATGAGCTCCGTGGAGCTGGCAGCCTTAGTTGTGTTCCCGTTTCCACCCTCGAGTGGACATCTACACACCCAGTGCTGAGGGGAGCCGAGAGGCCCTCCCAGCGTGTCTGCCGCACACGGAAGCCATGCGCTTGTCACGCCGTTGCTGGAGTGTTAGACTTGCCGCCTATTTATGCAGTACCATTCTCCTTGAAAAAAAATGACCGGAAGAGAAACTGTCAGTATTTAAACGGTATTTGGCTGGTAGTGGCCAAAAATGAATTCAGGAGCTGGGCATGGTGGCATGTGCCTTCAGTCCCAGCAACTGGGGGTTGAGCCCAGGCTGGGCATCTTACTGATTTAGTGAAACCCACATCTTAAACAGGGCTAGGGTGTAGCACAGCATGAAGGCCCTGGATTCAATCCCAAGAGGTGCAAAAAAGTAAAATATAATAAGTTAGCACTTGGATACAGTAAAAAAAAGATGAGTGCAGTGAGCTTGTTGCTTTGAACAAAATAACTAATAGTATTTTCTGCCTCAGCTTTGAAGTGAAAATCAAAACCTTAGAAATTTGAATCTACCTCTGTGAGTCTGCTAACTTTTCAGTACTTAAGACTTTCTAATGAAATCAGTGGTGACATTAGTGAATGTAATTTTTAAAAACAATATATGAAATGAAATGTGTTATTATCTGGAATATCCACATACTTCTGTGAACTACGTGTTTGTTCTTTTTCTTTTGTGGTGTTTTTTGTTTTTTTATTTATTTATTTTTTATTTTTTTGTCTTTTTGAGATAGGGTCTCACTATGCAGATCAGGCTGGCTTTGAGCTCACTTTGTAGCCCAGGCTGATCTAGAACTCGCAACAATCTTGTTTTGTTTTTAATGAGATGAAGTCTTCCTATGCAGTTCCAGCTGGCCTTAAACTCATTATGGAGCCCAGGCTGGCCTCAGACTCATGGTGGCCCTCCTGCCTCAGCCTCCCAGGTGCTGGGATTGCAGGCATGTGCCACCAGGCCTGGCCCTTGTGCTTTCTTTTTTGAGACAGGGTTTGCTGTGTGGCTCACGCTGGCCATGAAATCGCAGCAGTCCTCCCAGGTGTGCTGGGGTCACAGGTGTACACCTGCGTTGCAGTTATCAGCGCCATGATGCGTCAGAGTTAGGCCGGCATGATTAATCTATCCTCAGTGCAAGACGGGCCAGTGGGTTTTAATTTAATGGGGCACGAAGGGACCGTTTGCATATTTCACATAACCTTTAAGAAGCTTTGAGCTTTGGAGCCAGGAAGGTGGTACAGGCCTGTCATCCCAGCAGTGAGGGAGACTGAGTCAGGAGGATCACAAGTTTGAGGCCCCCCTGGGTAATTTAGCGAGATCTTATCTGGAAATAAAAAAAATGAAACGGTTTGGGGATATAGCATAGTGTGAAGACTCAGTTCAATCCTTAGTACTGCAAAAAAAGAAAAAGAAACTACTGCTGGGACTGAGAACACGGCTCAGTGGTGACGCCCGCGCAGCACGAGGGAGGCCCTGGGTTTGATCCCTGGCACCCCGGAAAGCGTGGGGCGGAAATGGCTGGCTGTGTGTCGGGTCCGTGTATGTGGTCAGGGAGTGCCCACGGCTCCCTGCAAGGCTATTCATAGTCTCCTCTTCCCAACTTCTATCTGTGCGAGGCTGGGTCTGCTTCGTCATCCATCACCCAGAGTGACATGTCACAGCTGCTCGAAGGCAGGGGCAGATATGAGACTCCAGCTGTCTTTGATTGAGCCACAGTTTAAAGCCATATGCAGAACTGCACACAATGTCTTGCATTAAAAGTACTGTTTATAATCTGGATGTGGTGGTGCACACCTGTGATCCCAGGACTCAGGAGACCGAGGCAGGAGGGTCCTAGTGAGTCCTAGGCCAGCTTGGACCACGTAGTGAGACCCTGTCTTCATGATCAGCGACTGAAGCAAAGGCAGAAGTAAAAACTTCCTACAACATGCAGTAAATTTATTTTTTAAGTGAAACAGACATGGACAGTTTCTCAGTTTAGTAAGTGCTAGTATTTATGACTCACCAATGAAAGCTCTTTGGTGCTCACAGTTTTATTTTATTTTATTTTGGTACCGGGGATCGAAATCAACCTGGTGTCTGCCAGGCAGGCGCTTAAGCCACTGAACTAAACTCCTGGCCCTAGTTTTTTTGAGGCAGGGTTGCACTATGTAGCTCAGGCTGGCCTTGCCCTTTGTAGCCCAAGCCGGCCTCAAACTCACAATGCTCTGCCTACCCCAGCCTCCCGAGTGCTGGGATTAAAGGCATGCACCACCACACCCAGCTTCACAGTTTTATTTTTAAATGCATGGTTGGGGATTGAACCTAAGGCCTTAGCCATGCTAGGCGAGTGCTCTGTCACTAAGCTACGTCCTCAGCCTGGCTCCTTGTACATTTTTAAGACTGAAAAGAGGCCTTGAGATCAAGTGATAGGAAAACCCGCAGGTCCCAGGTGCTCGGTACCTGTAGAAGGGGGTGGCGCTGAGCGCCGGGCTCTGTCACCACCGCGGCATCGTGATTGGCGCCTGGCCCGTGGCGGGCGCTCGGCGAGGACGCGGATGCAGGAAGGGCAGGAAGACAGGCCGGAGAGCAGTGGTGATGGGACTGGATTCCGGAGGGCTGGTTTTGACCTGAATAACTTTCTGACTTCATGTAGATAAGAAACCTGACCGGGAAGAAATTCAAATGAGCAGTATGGGATCAAACACAAAATCACTAGGTAGGTAATGAGCTCCTGCCCGAGGATGTGGACTAGACTTCGCAGGACGAGGAGCCTCAGCGTGCCTGATGCCCTCCCCTCCGCCCTCCCAAGACCGTTGCCACCCAGTGGGGCTGGGGGCGTCTGCCTCCTTCCTGCAGACGACTCCCCGCTTCCACAGTCCTGCTCGTGTCCCTGGACGTAGCCCTCCGTGGTCCGAGCCGTCCTCTGCCCCCCTGCCCTCTCTGGGCGCTCTCAGCCTCCCTGCTCTCCGCACGCTGTCTTCTCTCTTTCTGCACCGTCCTTCCTGTTTGCTTTTTAAACTTCTCTTCATCCCCAAAGGCGTGACTCATGTTCTGTTTCCTTTGGTCAGGTCCTCCCACTGCAGCGTCCGTCGCTCTTCTCTGTATTTCTGCCCCTTAGAGGCCGGCCTCGGTCGCCCCACTGTCGCCTGTCAGCTCTGGGTGTCTCACTTGTGCTCTCTTCTGCTCTGTGCAAGTTCCTCTGAAGCCCGGAGCCCTTGGCAGAGCTCAGTTCCCAGCAGAGGCGCCTGATTCACACTCAGGACTTGGCGCACGCTTCGTGTTCAGGGGTTGCCATGTGACTGTGTGCTGTGTTTGCAGATAACAACTATTCCACACTGAACGAGAGAGACCACAGCAGAACACTGGATCGAAGTGGGGACCTGGGTGACATGGAGCCGCTGAAGGGAGTGCCCTTGATGGTAAATGCCCTCTGTGCACCGCTGCCCGTCCCAGGCTGGCTCTCTTCTGAGCCTGCGTGTCGGTTGTGTGGAGTGGGGAAAAACACACAGAGATGGAAACTTTCTCTGGTGGGAGCTCACAGGAGAAAGTAAGGATTTAGCCTCCTCTGGGCTTTCTGTGTTGGTCAGGTTGGGAGAAGGAAGTCTGTGAAGGGCTTGCTGGTAAGACTAACACTCACGGGTCTGTCCTCAGCCGCTGCCGCCCTGTGCCCGCCTGTCAGTGAACGTTTGCCCCTCTTTTCCTTCACCTGGCTGGTCTGAGTGCACACTGGAGTCTCCCCTAGGCCCGGCGCCCGCGGGAGGGTCTTCTGGCTGTTCGTACTAACCACGTGCATGTGTTCACAGCAGGACAAGGGGCAGGAGTCTCTGGAGGAAGAGTTGGATGTGTTGGTTTTGGATGATGAGGGGGACCAGGTGCCCTACCCCCCCATGGTATGTCCTCCGGCCGCTTCCAGGCTGTCCCTGAGGAAGGAGGCTCCGCCTGCCCGCGGTGTGCCATCCCACTCCCCCCGATCAGGCCAGGGGTGCGAGTCTCAGCGCTGGGGCCCGGGTTCTGCTTGGTGATTGCAACCTCTGCGAGGCTGGGCCGTGCGGCTGGTGGTCTGCTCTCCGCTGCGTGCCGCTTTCCTCCCTCCGGATTTGCCCGTGTTTCCCCTGCCGCCTTTGCTTATTCCCAGCCCTACTCACGTCCTCTTTCTCTTTCTTCCCTACAGCAGAAGATTTAGCACCACTATCTCCGCTCCATCTGGGCTTATAATATATGTACTTTTATTTTTGGTGGTGAAATGGACTGATCGTTTCCTTTCTTCGCTGGACTATTGTGCCAACTGCCAGGCCGCCTCCTGCCCTTCGAGCCCCCAGCTGCCTTTGCCCCATGGCCCCCAGCCCCTCGTGGCGAGGCGGAGTTGTCCCTCCCAGTCCCACCCTCACTCGGCCCCTCTGGTTCCCGCCGGTTCCTGCCGAGAAACCTGACTGCTACAGACCAGCCCTCCTGGCCGGCTCTCCTGGGACTCGGCCTGGGTGGAGGGAGGGAGGGACGGGAACCTTCACTGGAAGCCACGCGAGTGTGGGAAGCTCCGTGCGGTATATGCAATGTCCAGCAATCTGCTACACTGATGATTCTTAATCAAAATTACGTTTCCTGGTGGGGAAGGGACCTTTTATTTTCTTTTGGAGAATGGGAAGTGAATTCTTCCTTATTCCAGTGGCTATTTTGGAGCAAGAAGGGTGACGGACGACATTGGCACATTCCGCGCCTGGCAGGTCCTTGAGTCACGGAAGGTCTCTTAGCACTAGGACTGGAAACCCTTGCTGTCCTCATCTCCGAGGCAGGGACCACGAGGACCTCCAGCCTCCGTCTCATCGATGAGCCTCGTGCCAGCCTGGGCTGCAGCTGCTGGCCCTCGCTGAGGCTGTCCTGGCCGCCTCCACCTGCGATGAGTCTGCTGGCCCGGCCCGGCCCCACCTGCGGGAGGCCATGTGAAGAGGAGGATGTCGAAGTGGGCTAGTGGAGAAGGAGCGAGACATGTCTTTTGGGAAGAAGAAGAACCTCTAGGAGGAGCTGGAAGGGATGTACAAGAAGCAGTCTGTCTGAAACTGGCAGGAAGCCCCGTTTCTCCTCCTCCTGCCCTCCTGAGCCCACCCTCCCCGCCTCTGCCCTGGACCGGTTGGCACCTTCAGGACTCGATGTACATAACTCCTGCCTCTCCCTGACAGCGGCGATCGCCCCGGCTTTGCCTCCTCTCTGTGCCTTTGGCCTGGGCGCATCTCCTCCCCCCTTCCACGTGCCTTTCTTTGCCTCTGCCGTCTCATCCTCATGATTTTGCAAGTTAAAGTATTTTGTTGCTTTCTTACCCACTGTTGACCCTCAGCAGCAGAAAGGAGAGGAGAGGTGACCCGAGAGCCTCAGGTTCTGGCCTGGGGACTGGCCTGCTCCATCTGCCATGGCGAGCTCTTCTCGACAGCCTGGGCTGGGATTTGCGACAGTCCCGTCCTGATGGGTCTCACAGTGTGGTTGGCAGAGTGGGGAGCGGTGTGGCCCATGCTCCTGAGCTGCCCAGCATTTGCCGTCATCGGGGCCGGGGTCCTGGGAACTCGGGGCCCCCGCAGAGTCCCGCTCACTCCCGTGTGGGTCAGCAGGTTGGCTGCAGGAACCAGACGCTATATGGTTGACTATTTTTCTTCAAACCGTTTCCCTTATTTGCCTTCTCCTGCCCTGAATCTGAGAACTCTGCTCAGTGCAACTGGAAATCTTCCTCCCTCTCCCCTTCCCTTCCACATCGAGGCTGTGGGCGGAGGGACGCGCGCAGCCCCCAGCCCCTTCCCAGGCATCGCGACTCCTTGTTTACCTTCCCTTCCGCCCACCCGTCCCACTCCTGTCCACCTTTCTGGCCAAAAAGAGCCTCTCGCTGTCCGCGACCTCAGCTCACTGCACAGGGGGCCCCGCCCCACGCGGCCCCGGCTCCGTGCCGGGCTCCTTGTCCTCCTCTGCTCTTCCTGGTGCTCTTTTTCCTCGGTGGGGTGTGGGTGATAGAATAGCCATGGGCTTTGGGGGACCTTTAACCGTTTCTGTTTTCCCATTTTCATTTGTAAACACTCTAGACATTCAACTCCAGAGAACCAAAAATCCCACCTTCCCACCGAATACTACTCGGGGCGCCTTCTGCTCCATCCATTTGCTCTTTTTCTTTCTCTCGTTAATGCTTTTAAAAAATGAGTTTTTATATAAATAAAGTTTTTAAAGTGTGCGTGTGGGAAGTCTGTGTCGTTCCTTCACTGGCAGCTGTGTCTCTTCCTCCTCGTCACCCCGGCCCCTCCCTCCTGGTGGCTGCTCTTTTTCTCTGCGGATTTATTTTCTGCCTCTTATCAGGCAGCGCTCTTTTAAATTGGATGTGAAGCATGATTTTTCCTCTGAAGATTCTGGAAAATTACACACAGCTGTCGTGGAGCCCCGGGGGCTCATGGCTGACTCAGGGCTGGGAGGCTGGGGAGTGAGGAGCTCATGCCCCCCCGGGGGTCCCTGGGATTCTTTCCGGCAGCTCGGTGAAACTAACGTGGGATACAGCCTTCTGCAGTGCACCACTTCTGTTGGACACAACATAGCAGATCAGAGGACGGGACGCTGCCCCAGCTGCCGCTCCACAGACGTGCAGATGTAGAGTTCAAGTCCCACATGCAGATCAGCAGGTCCTAGTGTTGCTTCTTGGGCCATGCATAGTAGGGGTATTTATTGGACAGTCCATACTGCTTGAAAGGACAGAAAAGGGTGTCCTGCTAAGTACTGTGGGGCTCATAGCAAATACTCTTGGGATTATCCAGGGTTGCCTTAGATGCTGAGGATTATGATCTATGGAAAGAGATCATTATTTTTCGGGCACCCTTAGGTGCTGTCACAGGACTGAAAAGTCCAGAGGACTTATGTAAAATGCTTTGTGTGTGCCCGCATCTTTAAACTTACATAGCTGCTCCTGACGATGGTCTTGTTTCCTGTTACTGAACTAAGATTTAGGTTTGAAGACTTGAGCTCGTGTTGCTGTACCTCTAAAAGCTTGATTTGTGCCTGACACGTGGGATCTCAGCACAAAGCCAAAGCACTACTAGAGTTTGTTTTCCAAAGACGTTTGGGAGCCCGGCCACTTGAGATGGTTATTATCTGTGTAGAAAACCTGGCTGTACTGGCCAGTGGGCTTCTCTTTCCCTCTCTGTTACTCTCTGGCACTGAACTAGATGCAGACCATCCCTTCCCTTCTCTCTTCCCCTGGAGGAGTGCATTCGCTCTGTCTTGTTTGCTGGATATGCCAGGTGTTGCTGCACAGGTTTCGTTTGGATTAGTGAAGGGGGCGGATGGGTCTGTCTGGATTGCAGGCAGTGAGCATCTTACACATCTCTTGTCCTTATCTAGAAGGAGTTGAGCGGATGGGTCTGTAAAAGTCTGTGGCTCTCCAGTGTCTTGGCACTGCTTTGGTGATGTTTTTGAAGCCTCGTGATACCTGTCGCTTACACTAACTTGAGGAATCTTTTGGATTTTGTGGAGATTTGCCCGTATTCTCCCACATCCTGCAGGGCCTGAGTTTTTCCTTAAGAATGCTGGCTGGCTACCCGCATGGCAGCAGAGAGATGATTTCTTGAGCGTGTTTGTGCAACAACTGTCGTGAGTCTTGCTGTGACCTCCCTTGGTCACCTGTGCTTTCTTGCTAAACTGTTACTTTGCACTAGAAGCATTTCACCCAGGAAGAACTGAAGACCAGACTGCCTCCATCATTCTTTCTCATTTTGTCCGTTTTAACGTCTGATGTGCAGGTTCTTGGTGTTCTATCATAGATGAAGGTGCAGAGCAGCTAGACCTAGCTTGGTGATCTGAGGAGTTGCAGAGGGATCACCTGGGCTGTTGGTTGAAGATCTGGATTCCAAGGGCTGGGTGGCTAGCGATGAGTACCTGCCTAGCTGGGGTGACGCTGGGGTTCCCTGTTCCCTCTCAGAAATCAGTTCAGTGGGGAGTGGGAGTCACCTGAGTGTGGTCAGTTAATTAACTTCTGAGACAGTGATCAAATGACTTAAGATGACAGCCTGCAAGTGGAAGCCGGACGACTGGCCCCGTCCATTAGCAGCAGTGCTGTTTCTGTGGGTGTGGGTCACATGGTGTGGTAACCTCCAGAGGTGAATTTGGAGAGGGAGCGGTGTGTGTGTCAGAGGAACTGCTTGCCTAGTATCTGGTGTAGGAGGGAGAGGCTGGGGTATGGCACCCTGCAAGTCGCAGGATGTCGGTCATGTCCAGCAGCCGAGGGGGAGCCAGCCCCGTACACGGCGCACTGCAGGGCAGAGAGAACACCCCGGCCATAAAGGGTGCGTCACGTGGCAAGCAGGTGACCTCACTGTCCAAAGCCAGCGACGCTACTCCAGAGGACCCATCTCTCTCAACAAGGTACAGAAGTGCGAGATAGCACTAGGAGCGGGTTGTCAAAGAACAGACTACTTCCTGTCACCCAGCTGTGGCGCTCGGAGCATTCGTGCCTCAGATGTAGCACCCAGTTTATGGTCAGACACGGATGGAGAAAAACTGCAGGAAGTGTAGTAAAACATCAGTGAAAGCCCTTTTGATCCATCCGTACCACTCTGGCCTGCTTTAGCTTTTCTCCTTTCATGTGGTGGGTAGTCACCAGGGCCAGTTAGCCATGAGTGGATGAGTCACGAGTGTCTCGCCCATGGCAGTAACCGTAGTTGCGGTAAGTGTCTCCGTAGGCGTGTGATGACAGCCTCCCCGTCCCTGAGCAGGAGCCCTGCACTGCTCTCCATGGACAGCTCCGTGCTGCTGTTGAAAGACAGGCTCTGCTACTTTCACTGGGCACGCTCAGGATTTCGGCCTTGCTGTCTGTCCTGTATCTCCGGTGCAGTGGACAGACAGTCTGGACACTACGGCATGTGTGCCCAGGGAGGAGAAGCTGTGGTCTGTTCCAGTTGCTTCCTGCCACTTGTGGTCCAGTTCTCTTTGGGCTTGCGTTGGTCTTTTTACAGCTTGTGTTGGAGTCGGAGTCGGAGCAGAGGAGAGCATGGTGTGTTGGGAGCTGATTCAGGCTCTGGTTTTGGTGGCAGTGTGGATTGCATACTCTGAAAGGCAGGCAACTAGGATGCTGAGTAATGTATTTATTAGAAATCCTTTAACCAAAAAAAAAAAAAAAAATCTTTTAACTCATTACTCAGAAGGCTTGAAAGAAACCCACAGATCCTGAAACTAAAGCAAAAACTGAAACCCTGAATTGCTAAAGCCAGCTGTTGCTCAACTTAGCAGGCCTTAAGCTTCTACAGAACACAGGGAGAGGAAATGGCAAACCTCGTGGGTTTCCACGCACAGCCACACACCTCAGAGGAAGGGGTTAGAGAGGACTGCACGCCACAGGGTGACCACAGCCTTGCTGTCACGTGGAGCGAAGACACGCAGAGTGCTTTCCCTGTGGATTCCCAGCCGCGGAACCCGCCACCCGGCTCTGGGCTGCAGGCGACCCAGAACTCTTAGGAGGGGAATCGGAAACACAACTCAGTTTGTCGCGGCTGCAGGTGATTTCCAGAAGCCAGCAGCATTGCAGCGGTTCAGAAGCAACTCCTTCGAACCCTGGGTGGGTCAAAGTTCATGAAGAAATAAGGCATCGAGATTTAGGACCCACAGGTAGACGTCATCCTTCCATACTTAAGGTATCAGCAGCGGTCAGACTGCAACAAAATCACTTCGTTAATGAGTGGAAACAGCCTTGACAACGTGATTTTAAAAGCCCAGAAGACCAGGGCAGTGATGGCCAACCTTTTGAGATGGTTCCCCTAAGTACAACCCAAAGCTCATCTACTGAAAGTGCCAGCACTGCAATTGAACCTGAATACGGAGGTCTTTAAAAAACTCCTACATTAACATCTTTGGTCTTAGAAGAAACATGGCACATGTGCCTTAGGTTTGCTGCCACTGTTCTAGAGGGAAAAGCCTTTGAAATAAAAAGTGGATGGATTCAATGGACACATTGAAAGGGAAGTGAACTGGAAGTTCTCCAGTTCCCTAGAATAAAAAAAAAAAAAAAAAAAAAGAATAAAGAACGGAAAATAGGAAATTGAGACATAGATGAAGGAGTAAGAATGTGTATTATTTGGAGCTTTGGGAATAATTGGAGGAGGTAGCATTCAAAGAGAATGTCTGATAGGGTTTTCAATTTGATGAAGGCTCTAAACCTTGGGTTGGGGGAGCCTGGGTCAGGTGTGGTGCACACACATAGTGCAGGCTCCCCAGAGGATGAGGCAGGAGCGTTGCTCCTTTAAGGCAGGCTTATGTCAAAAATGGACTGGGGATGTAGCTTAGCACTGCCTGAATCCAACTCTTGGTACTGACAGACGAAAAACAAACAAAAATGGAGAAGCCTGGTGACTCCCAAGCAAAGGCAGCCCATCCAGGGGCATTAGGATAAGATGCGGAAGGGCCAGGATACAGCTCAGCTGCACAGCACCTGCCTGGCAGTTGCGAGGTCCTGAGTTCGATTTCCAGTCCAAAAAAAAAAAAAAACCAAAACCGTGGAGAGTTAGAAAATAATTGATTATCTGCAGAAAACAGCCAAGGCAGATAACTTTGCAGCATCGACAATGAGAGAAGACAGTGTCTACGGCACTAGGAAGAACTGTTCTCAAGGACGCTTACATCTAGGGACACAGCCTATGAAGAGAAGGCGAGCCAGGCACAGCAGTGCACCCCTGTGACCCAGGCCCCGGGGAGCTGAGGCAGGAGGGTTGTGAGTTCGAGGCCAGCCTGGAACACAGCAAGATCCTGTCTCAGAACTGCCTTGCTCCAAAACGGGGGGACTAAGAAAAACGTTCTCAGGAAGCAGTTTGCTCAAGGGAGTCCTGGAGGGGAAGGAAGGTGATTTCACATGGGTGGTCAGAGGCAAGAGGGGGCAGCGAGCGAAAGCACTGTAGTCTGCGTGTGTGTGCGCGAGTGTGTGTGTGTGGACACAGAACCGAGATGGAAGTGCTGCGTAAGTTGAAAGGGTGATCAGAGTGCTGTGATTTTCAGCTTCTGAGATTTGAAAGCCAAAGTACTGCTCGTGAAGCCAGATGACCACTGGACAGATGCAGAGCGTGTGCCCTGCGCACAGGTGTGGAGGGAAGGACGGGAGGCGGCGGGAGGAGCGGTGGACCAGAACCTCGCCGGCGGCCCTGGGGAGCGGTGCACAGAGAGGAGGGCAGAGCAGAGCAGGCCGGCGGGTCCGGCGCGGTTCCACGGAGGCCATGGTCACGACCCAGAGGAGGCCGCACGCCTGTGAGCCACCAGTCTGGCTGGAAGACGGCGGGGCAGGACGCAGACCCGGACCTCCTGCTGATGCTCCTACGTTTGACTCTTGGTGTGAAGCCGCCAGTATTCCAGCGGGATGGGGCCAAGGCTGGGGGCGACAGGACGCTGACCTGTGGCCTTGTCCCCGGGAACTGTTGGCAGAGTGTTGGTTTGTCACGCCCATCTCTGTGGTACCAGTCATTTCTCGGGCTTCACAAAGGGTGTTCTCAGAGATGCTGACTGACATTTTTGTTATCGCCCCATGGAGACATTCGAGTAAGATTTCCTCTTTATGGTGTACTTAAAGCAAATCTGCAAAGCCCATTGCTTAAACTTGTCTTTTCTTTTCTTTTCTTTTCTTTTTCCTTCCTTCCTTTCTTCCTTCCTTCTTTCCTTCCTTTCTTTTTTGTGGCAGTGGGGATTGAATCCAGGCCCTTCACACTGAGCTTCATCCCCTGCCTTTTAATTTTTTAAAATTTTGGGACAGAGTTTGCTTAAGTCACTGAGTTGCCTAGGCTGAGCTTGAACTTGTGATCCTTCTGCCTCAGCCTCCCAGAGTGCTGGAATTACAGGTGTGTGCCGCTGTCCCCATCTTTAATCCTTTTCTCTTTATTGGGGTTAGTGTCTCTGAAATCTGGCTTGGCTTCTGAGGTGGTTCAGAATGACAGTGCACATAAATCCTCTGCGGGAAGCTCGGGCTCTGGGAGGAGTCTGTTCCTTAGCCATGTGACCTTGAGTAGACGACTTGAACTTGGGGTGCCGCGTGGGGCTCGGAAGAGTAGAAGCAGAACGGGTGTCCCTACACGGAGAACCTTGTATCCTCACGTCCAGTTCGTGTGCCGGGTGTGTGCCCTCATTTGTTAGTGATGACTGCTCGGTTGTGTCCAGGGGTCCCGAAACAAGCAGCAAGTGGAATGCGGGTCCCACCATGTGCCAGGGCGCTGGGCACTGTGTGGGGCCCAGCCCTGCCCTTGGTGGTGAGTGTCAGCACCCTGGGGACTGGCCGGGCAGGAGTTAAAGTGGAGGGCGTGCACACTACTCGGGCACACCCGAGGAGAAGGCCTAGCCCCCCGGGGGAGGCTGTGATCACGTGTGGGTGTTTCTCAGCAGGCAGGGAAAGGGCTCCGTCACGAGATACTATGGTGGTGGTGGTCTGGTTTTTTGAGACAGGGTCTTCTTATGTAGTTCAGCCTTGGCGTGAGCTCACTGTGCAGCCAGGCTGGCCTCGAACTCATGGTGGTCATCCTGCCTCAGCCTTCAGAGTGCTGGGATTTCAGGTATGCACCACCAAGTCCAGCTGCACTAAAGTTTTTTTGAATCTCCTCAAAGTTAAAAAAAAAATTTTTTCATGCAAAGCCCTTGAGACAGATGAAAACATTTAGTTGAATGAAAGAAGAAATATGAACAAGTGTTGAGTATCTTACTATATGGTAGGCGTTTGTGGTAATATAGATGCTGTAGTGACCACAGGACCTTGTACCCAAGGAGTAATTACTGTGAGGCGAAGAGGTTTAAGCAGTGAGTTCCCTGGTCACTGGCGTATCTGGAGAGGGAACGACTGGGTGAGCGGTTAGAGAGAGCTGCTGGCGCCGGGTGAGGCGGGATGGTGACTGAGACCACGAGGCCACCAGTTTCAGGTCTGTGTGGCCGCGGGGGTAAGGGCGCACCCTTGGTGCTCACCGTACTCTGAGTACTCGGACTGTGCTCAGGTTTGCTCCTTCACGTCAACTCCGTTAGAGGGAAATGACATGAAAAACGTGTACAACAACAGCAAATATTTTTGGGCCAAGCTGTGACCTAAAGGCTTCCCGTGCACAATTTCTGTGCGATATCGCGATATTTACCACGACTCCGTGATTATTCCCATCTTCCCGATGAAGAAATAAAAGCTGAAAGTCGCTAAGGAACTCGCCCAGACTTACACTCACTGGGGACGTTGGTCAGAAGGGTTCACTTCCGAGTCCTTTGTGTTTAAATCACAAGCCCAGGCTGCTTCCCCCTGCGCAGAAGGCGGAGCTGGCGGCTGCGGGCCAGGCCTGAGGCCACGCTGGGGTGATCATCTGCTGTCCCCAAGACATGCAGGCGGAGCACAGGGGTGGGTCGGGGATTTGGGGCCTGCGAGGCGCTGAAGGCTGAAGCGAGCGTGGGTGCGGTGAGCGGTGGGGTCTGGGGGCCGAGGGGCGCCGGCCCAGCGAGGCTGCGCTTCTGAGCTTCCGAGCTCGGGTGTGGCGGGGGAGTTGGCGTGGAGCTGGACCCGGTGCACAGCAGTGTTTAAGGAGGGAGGGGGGCCCAGGGTGTACGAGAGCCTTTTATCTTACTCCCTTTCTGTTTTTGGAGAGGTGTGGGTAGCGCGCCAGCGCAGGCAGCAGGGCTGCTGGCCGGTTTCATCTGGGGCGCGCCCCTTTTTCTTGCCATCTGGTTCCCCGGCTGCGCCCTCGCTGCACGGTGTGGACTCCATCCTCCACCGAACTTTGCGCTGGTTTTAAGCTAGGGCTCGGGATCCCTGGGGGCCCGGCAGCAGTGGCTCGTGCTGACCAGGGCCGGGCTCCCCCTCTTCTGCCCGCGCCTCTCCTCCTTTTCCTCGGTCCCCGCCTCGGCCTGGGAGCCCATGTCCGCCTCGTGCTCTTTGCTTCCATCCATTTGCCTGCGGCGCACCCTGACTCCAGCCCCGGCCTGGAGGCATCAGAGGGGTGGCAAGCAGCCGACACCGGGGCAGGTGCGAGGCCCAGCGCCCGCCCGGGACGACGGAGAGCACGAACGCGCGCCCTCTGCCGGCGGAGCTCGGCACCAGCGGGCGCGGGCCTCAGCGCGGCCTCCAGGGCAGCGGGTCGGGGGCTGGGTGTGGAGCTCAGCGTGCGCAAGGCCCCGGATTCAACCCCCGCATAACGCAATCTTGGAAACTGTGAGAGGCTGTGTAGCTTTTTAGAAACAGTTCAGTACAGTAGAGTTCAGAGTTAAAATTCCTTCTGTCCTTCGAGGTCACCCTCAGAGTAACTACCCTTAGCCTGTTTTGTTGCAAATCCTTCCGGGTGTGTTTCTCCTTGTGCGTCAACCACACAGACTCGTTTCTTATGGAGTGATTTTATGCACAGTCCTGTCTTCTGCAGTTTGTTTTTCTCATGAAAATGCATCGCGGACGTCTCTCTCCTCTGCTGCCCACAGTCCCACCCTCTCTGCCTCGCGGATGCCTGTTTTAGCATCGTAAGTCTGTGCATGGTTTTATTTAGACCTGGTGTTCTCCTGCTGCTGGACCACTGCCTGCGGCCCCCGGGCACCATGCAGCCCGCTTTCTCGGGAGGCCTGTCTCCCCGCGGGAGCCTCCGTCCAGGGCCCCGACCCTGTGGTTAGGAGGAACAGAACGCGTAGCCGCTCTGCCCACCCCTGTCGGGATGGCTCAGCTCGCACCTTCTGAGAAGACCTAGAAGCCAGCTTCTGCTCTGGCACCCGAGCAGAGATGCTCCACATGCCCCGCCTGGTCCTTCCTTAGAATGCGCTGCAGGGGCTTCGGGGCTTTTCCAGTGCACACCGCGTCAGCGCCAGGAGAGTCTGTGCCGGCCACCGCACGAAACCGAGGCAGGTGGGGAAGGGGGTGCCACTGGCTTCCAGTCCTGGTTGTCATTCGAAGGTGACCCTGCCTCTAACTTGTTTCAAAAGGAATTCATTCTGAGGAAGGGTCCCACCTCGGCCTGGTTCTCCGCAGGCTTCTCTGTGCTTTGGAGGAGTCCACCCCAGGTGCTCTGGGCCCGGTCAGTGTCTGGCTTGGTAACTCTACTCTGCCTCTGCCTCCACTTCCTGCGGAGCGCCTCGCGCTCTGGTCCCCGGTCCTAGCCAGTGGCTCCGTAACCTGCATTCTGCTTTGTGCCACTCACGTGAAATCAACTTTTCTTCATTAGATGTGGCCCAGCTCCTCGAGTACTTCATTCATCTGGCAAACATTTGTTTGACAACCACTTCATACAGATGCTAGGGCTTCTGGTGCTTCTTGCTTTTGAGGAGTTTCAATTCCAGGGCTGGAGGCTGTAAGTGAACAAAATCAGGGAGCGGAGCATTCTTACAATGGTGCCTTTTTAACGTTTGCAGGAGGGGCGAGCTCCGCTAGGAGGGAGGCGGGTTTGAAAGGACAATTAGATCGCGCCCATTGGAGAGGATGGGAAAGCCCTGGAGTGAGGCGGAAGGCGGTGCCCAGGGACAGAGGTGCCCAGGGAACGGGCTCCCGGGGGTCAGGCAGGGTGAGGGGAGGGCCTCTGTGCAGACGAATCACGCGCACGCGGTGAAGGAAGGAGCGACTGGGATGGAACGCCATCATTTCGAAACCCCCAGTACGTGGGGCAGCAGCCGGCATCACAGAGAGATGGGGAAGAAGCTGGGCTGGGGAGTTTGGCTCAGTGGTGGGGTGCTTGCCTAGCATGTTGGGGTCCCTGCTTTGCAGAGGAAAAAAAAATTCAAGTCTGGGTCTGGTGGGGCCTCGAGATCCAGCCACTATTTAAGAGGAAGTGGAGAGGGTGGGGGATGTTAAACCACACCGCGAAGATGGGTGAGCAAAGCGAGGGAGGATTGCAGACCCCCGACTCAGACCCCCGACTCGATCCCTTTCATCGGTGAATCCAAGGGGAGACACTGGCGAGGGCCCTGCAGCGTCAGCATGCAGACCGGACCTCAGCGCCGGGGTCTTCTCCGGATTACCAGGCAGCTGGACATTCGAGTGCTGGACACAGGGTCGCGGAGAGTTAGATGTGCTGTGCTGGGCGATGGTGCCTTCCCGGGGAGTCTGAGCAGTGCCTGGAATTCTGCTGGCTGAAGTGTCAGGCAGGGTCAGGTTGCTTGTCCCTCAGCAGGGCGGGGAAGAGTGGACGGGGCAGGGAAGGGAGCGCCCGGCTGAGAGCTGGGGTCACGGCTGTGCGGAAGATCACGGCAGTATTCAGTCTGATTTTTATGCACATCTGAGATTCCCCATCATAAGGGGATTTTGAAAGGTGGTGGAGTTGAGAACAAATAGCCGCGTGTGGCCGAGGACGGTGGCTACTGGGGCCGCAGGATCGAGAGTGGCGCTTGCTGGGGAAGCTGGCAGGTAGCTTTCAAGGTGCCGGGGAGGCTGAGGGCTGGGGCCCGCAGCAGCCACAGCAAGGAGAGGCTGTGGCCCGCGGGGACACTGGGTCACGTGTTACCTAGAGCAGCTTTGCTTCTAGCTTCTGCTCTCTCTGGCTTTGGGGTAATATTAAACTTAAAAACAGGATTCTGGAAGATTTAACCGTTTTTTCCTATTGCCATTGAGGGAACAGTGGAGTATTTTAAAGGCTGTCAGCCGAGCTGCTAGGGGGAACCTTGCAGTCCAGAAGCGCAGGAGGTAGGGAGTGACCCACCTCGCAGCCCCGAGGTGATCACGGTATTGCAAATGAAGGAGGAGTTTGTCTGGAGAGCAGTGCACTGCTGGAGACTTGGTCCAGGAGGCGAGCGTCTGCGCTGATGTGTGTGTCCCAGGGTGCTGTTCCAGGGAGGCCAGGAGCAGAGCGTGCAGATGCGCTCACGGAACTTCTGAGGGCAGAGCCAGCCCCTCAGAGAACACACCAGCTCCTCCTCCCCCACCTGCCCTCAGCAGGGCGGCAGCTGCGCCGGCCCTCACTGCAGTCTCCGTGTCCCAGATGGAGTGTCCAGTCCGGTCCTCTGTGCACACAGCCACCCGTGTCAGGGGGTCGGGAGGATGCCAGCAGATGGGCTCACGGTGGCTGCCTCTGTCACGGTCACTCCTGTCTCAAATACTGCTGCTTCCTGTACACACAACTGTATATTCTTTTTATTTTTATTTTTTTTGAGACAGGATCTTGCTATGCAGTTCATGTTGGCCTTGAGCTCACTGTGTAGCCCAGGCTGGCCTCGAACTCACAGCAATCCTCCTGCCTCAGCCTCTCAAGTGCTGGGGTTACAGATTTGTGTCACCATGCCTGGCACAACTGTATCTTGACTGAGCTTGCCTTCCTGTAACAGTTTCATCTCCAGACGGGAAGACCCCCACAGCTTACCGGCTTTTTCTTTTCTCTCTGAATCCTCGGACTCTGTCCAGCTACAGAAGCCCACTGACCTGTTTTCCTGTCAGTCCGTCCCTTGGGGCGTGTCTGTCTGACCCCGGGTCCTCGTGTGTCCCGCACGGAGTTGTCTGTGTGTGAGGAAAATGGGCCGTTAACGCCCAGGACTTACGGGTAAAAACCTCTCCTGCGTGTTCTCGGGGGTCTCCGCTGTCAGCTCGCACTCTGCTCGTCTGTGCCTGTGTGCCTGTGTGTGTGCGCATGCGCGCGTGTGTGTGTGCGTGTGTGTGCGTGTGTGCGTGCGTGTGTGCGCATGCGTGCGTGTGTGTGTGTGTGTGTGTGTGCCTGTGTGTGTGCGCATGCTTGCGTGTGTGCGTGTGTGTATGTGCATGCGTGCGTGTGTGCGCGTGTGTGTGTGTGCGTGTGTGTGCGTGTGTGTGTGTGTTTCAAACTTTCGACTTGAGGCTTGGATGAGGCTCCTGGTTTTAATCTTTTTGCTGAAGACAGTTTGTAGCCTTCTTGGAATGTGGAACTTTTATGTAATTCCTTGAGAATCTGGCAATAGTTTTGGGCCTTCTTCTCAAAATGACGACGACAACAACAACAACAACAACAGATCCAACCAAACAAAACAAACTCAGTTGTATTCTGCAGGCAATTTGGAAGTTTCTAGATTTTTTGCGTCCGGAACGCTTGGAGTGGAGATTGCTTGACAGTAAAGCAGTGTTTTTCGTCCTGTCCAGGCCTATTAAATCACAATTTCTGGCAAGAGGACCAGCAATTTAAAATTTAAAGAAGCTTTCTGCTAATTCTTTTTTTCTTTTCTTTTCTTTTCCTTTCCTTTGCTTTGCTTTTCTCTTCTCTTTCTTGCTTTCCTCTTCCTTCCTTCCTTCTTTTCTTTCTCTTTCTTTCTTTCTTTCTTTCCTTCTTTCCTTCTTTCCCTTCCTTCCCTCCTTCCCTCCTTCTCTCCTTCCCTCCTCCCCTCCTCCCTTCCTCCCTTCCTCCATTCCTTTCTTTCTCTCTCTCTCTCTCTCTCTCTCTCTCTCTCTCTCTCTCTCTTTCTTTCTTTCTTTCTGAGACAGGGTCTCACTATGCAGTTCAGGCTGACCTTGAACTCACTATGTAGCCCAGTCTGGTCTCAAACTCATGATAATCCTCCTGCCTCAGCCTCTGGAGTACTGGGATTACAGGCGTGCGCCACCACTTTCAGCATTCTTGGTAATTCTTAACTGTAAGAAAATCTGAGAAATTTTGCTAGAAAGACAGCTTCTCTTCAGCCGATCCCACCCCCGCCCCCAGCCACTTGACCATGGCCGCAGTGTCGTGTCGTTGAGGCCAGGTTCTCCTCTCCTCCAGGGGAGCCCTTGCCCTGGGAAGCTCTGGTGTCTGCCACGGGCCCAGGTGTCCGCCCGCTTCGGCAGCTGTGAAGCCACAGCCCCAGCTCTCCGTGGTGTCATCCCCTGTCCAGATGGGAGCGTCCCTCCAGGCACGACGCCTGTGTATGCGGGTGTGCCTCTCCCTGGGCGTTGCTGCTGCAGCGTGGACAGTGATCTGGGCCTTCCAGGCGGGGCTAGAGGGATGCAAGGAGAAGCTGGGCAGAGTTAAGTCTGTATGGTTCGGGAACACTGGGGACTGAACCCAGGGCCTTTGCACTGAGCTACATCCGCAGCCCTCTTTTTTTTTTTTTTTTTTCCATTTAAAAATTTGTTTTTAATTTTAAGGTAAGTTCTTCTTCAGTTGTCCAGGCTGGGCTCAGCTTTGAGATCCTCTTGCCTCAGCCTCCCAGGTTGCTTGGATCACAGTTGTGTACCACTGCACCCAGCTGTCAGCCTACATTTAGCAGGTCCAGCTACTTTCAGGAGGTTCAAAACGGGTAAGTGCTGAGAAGGTCTTATCGGATAACTTTCTTTTGAGTGTTTTTTCTTTTAAGTGAGTCTTTTTTTACTAGCTATAAATTTTTTAATAGGATAATTGAAAATAATTTAGAAATTTATCCTTTTTTATGGCAGAGTCAATTATCATCCACTGTCTTACCTTCTAAGGGCAACCTTGGTTAACACTTTGGCATCCATTCTTCAAGCTCATTTATTTATTTTTAAAATTTAATTAATTTGTTTATTTTTGGTACCGGAGATCGAACTCATGACCTCACACTTACCAGGCAAGTGCTTGAACCGCTGAGCTAAGTCCCCGGCAGCACC
This sequence comes from Dasyprocta punctata, assembly GCA_004363535.1. NCBI lineage: Eukaryota > Metazoa > Chordata > Mammalia > Rodentia > Dasyproctidae > Dasyprocta > Dasyprocta punctata. Next base: position 10,405 of record RJWM01004330.1, on the reverse strand, counting down.
CCCTGGGCGCGGGGAAGGGGACACAGGCCGTGGAGAGGCTCTGAAGGCTGTCCCAGACGCGAGGGGGCAGGATGGAGGCGGGAGCGGCCCTCCCCGAGGCGGGGGTCGGCCTGCGAGTCCCGGCCCGCGCTGTGCACCCCGGGCGGGCGGTGTCTTCCAGGGGCGCCGCGGGCCGGGCCAGAGGAGTCCCGGGTGGAGCCTGGACCCGGCTTGCCGGGGTCCGGGACTGGGCCCCGCCTCCTTCGCCCAGCTCGGCTTCTCTTTTCCTGCCCGGCCCGGCTCTGCGCCGTCCGCCAGCTCGTGCGGAGGACGCTGGGGTTTAGCCCTCTTCTCCTCATCTCCAAAGGCGCCTTGGCATGAGGCCCCCCACCACCCCCAACCCCGTTAATAAGTGAGCACTGTTCCCTGAGATCTGCTCCTGTGTGAAGAGTGAGGAGTTCGGACCGAGATTATCTTCCGACCCAGGGAAAAATAGGCTGCTCCTCGTCCCATTCCTCCTTTGACCAGATACTGGAGCACCACGGTAGGCACTCATCTCTAAGGTCAGTCATTCCGTTTAGTTTCGCCTGATTTTGGTGGTGCTGAGGATTCACCCCAGGGCCTTTCCACTGAGCTACGTCCCCAGATCAGGCTGGATTTGAACTTGCGATCCTCCTGCCTCAGCCTCTCAGCCTTCTAGGGTTAAGGTGTTCACTCCCACACGCAAATCAATCATTTGACCATTGTATTTTTTTGAGACAGGCACTCATTATGTAGTTCAGGCTAGCTCTGAGCTCGTTATGTAGCCCAGGCTGGCCTTGAACTCACAGTGATCCTCCTGCCTCAGCCTCCCTGAGTGCTGGGATTACAAGTTTGTGCCACTGCGCCTGGCCTGGGCACTGTAGTGTTCAGGTGCCTGTCAGCTCTGAAAGTGCATCACCTGAAAGAAACAGTTATTTTAAGATTCACTGCAGAAATCACTGTAGTCTATGGATTTTGACAAATATAACATGGTAAGATTTTTAATATAGGCTATTTCTTAAGAATCAGTGGTTAAGAAAGGTAGGAGAGAATAAACCAACCAGCCAGCCTTTCTGTTAAGCCACACGAGCCATGCGGGGCCCAGGAAGAGAGAAGTCAGACAGCACCTCCTGTGTGCCCCCCAGTGTGTGGGCTGAGATTCACCAACCCCCGCCCCATGATCAACCAACTGGTTTGGAGGACAGGCTGAGTAAATAGCAACTGAGGTACAAAAAGCAACTGAACGTTTAGCTGACTTTGCAGGCCTGGGGCCAGTGGTCTGAGCATCTATCAGGAGGCTAACAGTATGCAATATAGCAAATATGGGGGATTTCCTTCTATCCCGGTTCTGAAATCCAATATTGTTCTCACTGTTTTGTTTCATTCTAATTAATTGTTTTGCTTTATTCAGTGTCCTGTTTGGATTGGTTTTTGTTGTGGGTAAGGTCCTGTGGGCCCCCAAAGCCTCACGTACTCTTGGACAGGGCTGAGTCTGGTGTTTGCGTTTGGTTTGTTGTCTAGTGCTGGGTCTGGGGATGTGAGTGTTGCAGCCCTCTGGGGCGAAGCCGACTTACATTGTAAGGGCGGGAGGAAGGCACAGCTTCCTGTCTGTCTCGCCGGTTCACTTGCTGTTGTGGTAGCCATGAATGGTGGCCCCGCCACGCCGCGCCGCCTTGGAGCCAACTGAGTATGGACTGAAACCCCCGAGAACTGTAAGAAATAAACCTTTCCTTCCCTAACTTTGGGCATCAGGTATTCTGTCTCAGAAACGAGTGAAAAGTAACTACACAGTTTTATTCTGTTTGGTTTGGTTTGATTTTGTTGTATCTGATGGAATGGACAACTCTTGTGAAGATAACAAGATATACTATGGTAGCCATTGTTGTTTTCCTGTCATCCTGCTGTGAAGTTCTGTACCAATTTCACTGCTTTGTTTTGATTGAATTTATTGTTTCGTTTTGTTGAGTTTTATTATCTTTAAAATAAAAAAAGAAATGTGGGAGAGAGAAATAAAGATATTTATGGCTTATAGGTACTGCTGGAGTGAATAACATATCTGAAGGATACACTGACACTCACACATAGGTCAAGGAATAAATGGAAGGAGGGAGAGAGAGAGAGAGAGGGAGACAGACAGACATCAACCAGTCCTACATGTGCTAGGTCTTTAGTTTCTGTCTCTTGTCTCTCTCTCTGCAGGGCTGAGGACTCACCCTAGAGATTTGCCTGTTGATGTCTCTTCTTACAAGGGCACTAATCCCATCATGAGAGCCCCATCCTTCTGACATCAACTAAAGCTAATTATCTTCTGAAGGATCCTTCTCCAAATAGCATTCTGGCAGGGTTTAGTGTGCTGACAAATTGATTCAGTGGAGGTGGTGGGGTAATTCAGTTCAAATCTGTAGATAAGCTGGACTTCATCAAAAGGAAAAACTTTGGGGCATTCAAAGGGACATTATCAAAAGAATAAAATGACAGCCTATTGAATGGGAGAAATATTTGAAAATCATATTTGTTAAATGACTTACATTTGGATTATATGAAGAACTCTTAAGCTCGGTAATAAAAAGACAACCCAACTAGTAATGAATGCAAGAGCTGAACAGAGTTTTGCCAAAGAACCTGGCCAATAAGCTCATGAAAATGTGCTTGTGGTTTTTAATAATTAGGAATATACAAGTCAAAATCATAGACACCACGTCACATCCATTTAGATGCTGATGATACTAAATGGCAGATAATAAAAAGTGTTGTTGAGGACACGGGGAGATTGAAACTCCTCCACACACTGCTGGTGAGACTATTAAATAGTCTGTGTCCTTGGAAGACAGTCTCACAGTTCCTTAAGAAGTTTAAAACAGAGCTTTTCCATGGCCGACAGTTCCACTCCCAGATATACAGCCAAGAGCCTTGAAGCTATGTGCTCACATGAAGACTTCTGCAAGAATGCTTAGCGTTATCCACAGTGGCCAGAAGGCAGACGTAACCCAGATGTCTGCTAGCTTGTGAGTGGCTCGATGACGTGTGATCCACCTCTTCCCTGGGCTGCTGTTCAGCCCTGAAAAGAATGAAGTACTGATAGAAGCCACCCCACGGCTGGATGGCCCCGGGAGATGTGCTGAGACGAGGAAGCCAAGCACAAGCACACGGGATTTGTGGAAATGTTCACAGCAGCCTCCTCTCCTGAGCTGGGGCGGGTAATAGGAAAGAGCGCAGGGTTTGGAGTGGATGATGACAACGCTCCAACGTTGATTGTGGCAGTGGTTGACACAACTCTGTCCATTAAAAACCACTGAATTTACCCTTTAGGCAAATCATAGAGTATGTCAGTTGTATCTCCATAAAGATTTTACAAGTAAGATCCTTATGACTGTTCTATTTAAGAGGTGTAAAGATAGGTGACAGGGAAAAAAGTTAATCAAATGCAGGTGATCATTAATTTTGGCAAACGCCTTACCACCGAGCTACACCCCAGCACCCATTATTGGCATTTTCGTATATTGGATATCAACATGTCTAAATTTCCTTTCCAAACTGAATCTGACTTGCTTCCTTCAGGAGACGAATAGCTACATCAAGTTTCCTTATGGTACCGTGCCACTTATTTTAGCATTGTTCACCATGGCCATCTATATATGGCGATGTTTGTGCAAGCATTTGACGTTGTATTGCATATTTGCCCTTCTTTATAAAAGTTCACAGAAAACAAATGGAAAAATAAAACGCTGATGTTAATGATTTTACAACCGAGACAAGGGAAGAGATCATTTGCTATGCCCAAAGCAGTAAATTTGATGATTATTGGACATAAGCGAGTCCAACAAGTGTGTTCAATTACAAAGGAAAACAATGAAACTTGAAGCACACGAACAACATGTCATAAATACACTGCCAGCGTTCGTGGCTGAGGTAAGGTACAGCCACGGAGTGAATGTGTGGCTCTTTACCATGGTGCATAGTAGAATTTTATTTTGATATACTGTTTTTCTCTGACAATAAATTTTTTTTTAATTTAGTGTCCTTCCTCATTCAAATGACCTTTTGGTGACCATGCCCTTGGGTGGGGGATTATAGCATAGCACAGATACCAAAAAAGTCAATCCCTGGCCTTTGAGGTTTAAAATATGTTTTGGAAACTCAAGGCAGAGATAAAACCTTTATGATTAAAAAGCTTTTGAACTTCAAAAGCTAGAACCATCAATAACCCGGAGCATAAAGTCATGCCTTAACCACAAGCAAGTAAGAAAATGTGATTGGTCAAAGCCAGTTTCTCCAGTGCTTTCTTTTCTCTCTAAGTCTTTATAAAATTCCTTCAGCTTGTAAAGTGAAATTAGTTGGGGGCTTGGTGAGTCGCCAGGCAGGATCCTGTGGCTCACCGACTAGAACTTCTGCACCTCTTAAGAAGAAATGGCTGTGCGTGTGTGTGTGTGTGTGTACACGTGTATGCGCTACAGCCAGGACACAAGAGGGTCCAGCAACTGCTCCAGCTGGCGGCAGACATCGGCATCATCCACATGGTGCTGGTTTTAGGGATAAGCAGAATGCAAGGGTTGTAGGGCCAGGAAGGCTTCCATTCAGATTTCGGGAGAAAGCCTGGGGGCCAGCAGGGCGCCTCTGCGAGGTCTGTGTGCGAGGCTGTGAAGTGAAGCTGAGAGAGCAGCGGAGACCCCAGGCACTTGGAGGAGCCGGGAACATGGGGCATCCGAGGAAGCCGCGAGGAGCGAGCTGAGCTGGCCCAAGAGAGAACCGCGTGGGCTGGAATGACCTGCAGCGCCTCAGGGCGCGGTTGCCCAAGCCCTTTGGAGTTCCCGTCTTGCCAGGAGGACACGGGACTGTGGGATTTAATGTCTGCCCTGCTGCGTTTCCATCTTGCTGTGTCCCGTTGGTCTCCATCCCCCTTTCTCCTTTCGGAATGGGAATGTCTGCTCTGTGCCTTCGTGAGTCAGCAGGGTTTAGCATCTTTTTTGTATTGACAGGAGCTTGCTGGGGGAATAGTTCCTCGCTGATACGGCAGCCAGGAGGCCAGGAGAGTCCAGCGTGAAGATGCGAGCTTCTGGGTCACCCGCAGCACGACACCATCCCTCACAGCATGTCAGCGAGAAGCCCCCGCGATTCAGTCACCTTCTGAAAGCTCACCTATCGGCGCTTGAGGCTCTCGGGGACATCTCTGTGTAAGCCCTAACGGGGCCTGGCAGAGATGACCGTGACAGCCTCCACACCAGGTCAGAGTGTCCGCTGGGGCAGCAGAGAGCCCAGACAGGCGGGGTCTGGAATGTGATCCTCATGTCTGGCGCTTGGAGACCAAAGGTACCGGCACAGAGGGACCACGGTGGGTGCCTGGCTGCCGCCCTGTATGTCCCACGGTTCTTCCTTGTCAGCTGTGAGAAAGGGAGGAAGAGTGTGCACAGAGGTGTGTGTGTGTGTGTGTGTGTGTGTGTGTGTGAAGGCAAGCTGTTCAACTGACTGACATGGCCCCGAATTGCCAGAGAGTACGCTTTTGTCGTCCAGTAGGCAAAGAGCTCAGGAGGGAACTTGCAGGAGTGGGGAAGCCCCGGTTCTTGTACAGTTTGGGCCTTAGATTAACACCCTTTCTAAACGCGCTGAGCACTGGCTTCCCCTAGCACTTCGAAGAGGGACAGTCGTAGCCCACCACTCTGCTGACAGTGGTTTCGCTTGTGACAGACTCCTTTCATGGAGGAGGGCGATCCATGTTGTCTTAGACAAATACCCAGCACCCGAAGTTAAAGGACGCAAGGTTTATTTGGCTTACGGTTTGTAGAGGTTTCAGTCAGAATCAGCGGGCTCCAGAGCAGGGTGGCGTGGCAGAGGGGCACCGCAGAGGAGCAACAGCCTATGGCAGGCAGAAGGCAGTGAAGCTACAAGGCATGCCCACAGCTCTTCCCGTCCCCGATGTCTCATCCAGGCTGCTCAGGGCGGGCGGCACTCACACCCGTAATCCTAGTGCCCTTGATGCCAGCACTGCACCCTGAATCAATCCCAGTGCCACACACTCTGCAAAAGACCACATCCGCAGGGGACAGGGAAGTGTACTAAAGACACTCGTGAGGCTCTGTTTCTAAGACACAAGTGTTTATTTTAGTAGCATTCTTTAAATGGTGTAAATTTTAGACATTTTTGCATGTACGGTCTATTCTGTAAGTTAATAGCAGGTGTAAACATACCGTGTGAGTAACTCTTCTTGGAGGTGACAGTGGCCCTGGGGATTGAACCAGGACCCTCACACTGAACTGCACCCCCAATCTGAGGCCTTGGGGAGGGCACATCTAGTCACAAGCCATAACACATGCCTACATTTTTCTCGCTACAAAATTTTCGAGAGCACTGAACAGCATCTTCACAGTTACGCAGTCTCCTACTCTGTCATTCGCATAGACACTATTAACAGATTTCTCTCAGCAATAATAAAATTAATTTTTTCTCAGCAGGATGTGGCGGCACCTGCCTATAATCCCAGCACTCTAAGAAGCTGAAACAGGAGGTTGGCAAGTTCAAGCCCAGCCTGTGCAAATTAGCAATTTAGTGAGACTGTCTCAAAGTTGACAAAAGGGCTGAGGCTAGGCATGGTGGCACATACCTGTCATCTCAGCACTCAGGAGGCTGAGGCAGGAGGATCACTGTGAGTTCCAGGCCAGCCTGCACTAACAGTGAGTTCAAGGCTAGCCTGAAATACATTGTGAGACCTTGCATCTAAAAACTAAAATGAACAAAAAAACTCTGCCAAATACTTCAAGAAAGCTGAATGATACTGAGTTGCAAGGTTATACCAGAAAGTAAAATTTAATTGTCTGAATTAGATCAAATGATGTCCTTATATCATGTTGGAAACTGTAAGTTTTTTTTTTTCGCTTTCTTGATTGAATCTCTTCCCCTTTTTCCTTCCTTGTCTCCCACCAAATAAAGCATCGAAGTATGAAGTTTAAATTTAAGGCATTTAGCTTTCTAACCTTTTCTAAAACAGGACAAGGTAATACATCATCAAAGATAGGGAAGGTCAGAATGCAATCCTCGCCTTTAGGAATATTCCCCCTCCTAGAATACCTACAGAAAAGTGATCAAGCCAGTGAGGCTTCCAGTAGTTTATCTGTTTTGATCACAGCATTGGTCCACGCAGTTGCAGCGTGACCACGGAGATGGAAGAGTTCTCCAGAGCCGGCTCATGGCTTGCCTGGCAGCAAAGGCACGATCCAGGAGGGACAGCACTGAGTTAGCAGACTGCACGTCTCCGTTTGTTTCGGTTCTTTCGTGGTCTTCACCTTTGTCTTTATATATATTTAATAACATTATAAGCTAGTTGTGGGGGTGCACACCTGGAATCCCAGCACTCTGGGAGGCTGAGGCAGGAGGCTCACAAATTCAAGCCCAGCCTGTGCAACTTACCCGGTCTCCAAGTAAAAGGCTGAGAAAGGTCTGGGGACGCAGTTCAGTGTGAAGGTCCTGGTTCAATCCCCAGGACCACCGTCGCCGTCAAAAAGAGTTATTAACATGGTCTGTTTACACCTGCTATTAACTTACAGGATAGACTGTACATGCAAAAAAAGTCTAAAATTTACACCATTTAAAGAATGCTGCTAAAATAAACACTCTCGTGTCTTAGAAATAGAGCCTTACAGGTGTCTTTACTATGCTTCCACGTCCCCGTCCCCTGCGGATCCTGTTTAAATGCAGATTCCGACCGTGCTGATAGCCTGGAGAAGCCCAGATTCTGCCTTCCTGACCCCGCCAGATGCCAGGACTTCGGGCCATGCCTCCCAGGTCGCCAGAGCTAAGTGGGCCCAGTGCGTGCTCCCAAGCTCCACCTGCTCGCTCCCGGAAGACGGAAGCCTTTTCCCCAATCTCATGTTGGTTCTTTCTCACTTTATTGTAACAGTTTTACCATCCGTGAATACATTTCTAAGCAGTATATAATTGTTTAGTTTTGCTTCCTTAAAACCTTTTTCTATTCAACTTGGAATTTTATTTATTTTTAAATTGTTATTATTATCCTCTGAGACAGGGTCTCGCTGTGTAGCCCAATGTGGCATCGGAATCAAGGCGCTCCTCCTGCCTCAGCCTCCCATATGCTGGAATTAGGGGTATGTGCCACCACGTTCCTGGCCTAAACTGGGATTTTCCTAAGGAGTTTTTACTTATTTATTTATTTATTAAATTTAATTAATTAATTAATTTTGGTACCTGGGATTGAACTCACGACCTCGCGCTTGCCGGGCAGGCCCAGAATTTTTACTTATTTAATTTGGTGCTGGAGATTGAATTTAGGGCTTCACATGTGCTAGTAAATGTAATGCTTCCCAGGCCTGAACTGCAGACTTCTTCGCTGGAGAATCATTTACAAAGACCACGGCCCATGGGTGACATCTGTTTTTCTTTGAGAAGGGCCCTGCACGGCTCTGTCCGGGCCCGGGACTCTCTCTGCTTTCTGAGAGGGACCGACGTGGCGGGAGGGCCGGGGAGGGACGTTCGGTGGGAACCCAGCGGAGCGCCGCCCTGATCCCCTGGGGAGGCTGCGTTCCGGCCGGGAACCTGCTCGCGCGGAGGCCGCAGCTCGGCCTGCGTCTGGGGCACCCGTGGAACCCAGCTATATGTGCTGCTGGGCACGGCGAGGAGAAGAGGGGGAGCCCAGGAGGCTTGGGGTGCAGGCGTGAGCGCCAGCTGTTCAGCTGCAGGCAGCAGTCCGACCTGAGGACTCAGGAGGGGACAGGGTGGGGGACACAGGTGGCGGGAGGGCAGGGCCAGCCGGGGGCGGGTGGGATAAAGCCGTGGGCGCCCGGGTGAGCCACGTGACTCAGGCTCGTGTGGCAGCCACAGACTCCGCGGGGGCCCGGGGCCTTTGCTCGTGCTGTTCGGTGTCCGCAGCACGAGCTTCCCCTGCTGTGTCCGCCCACGCTCTCTGTGGACGGGTGTTCGTGTTCGCTTTCCTTTGCTGTGATAAACAGTGTCCTTATAAGCGTTTCTGGTACCTGTTTCCTGAGGCAGACATGTAAGGACTGCTCTAGGTTATACGCCTACTAACTGGACTGCTGGATCGCAGCATATGCAGGCCTCCACTTTCTCTGTTGGTACTGGGGATTGAACCCAGATCCTTCTCGCTGAGTTATATCCCCACTCATCCATTCATCCATCTACCCACGTATCCACCCTTCTATTTATAAATTTTGAGACAGGACCGCTCTAATTTTCTGAGGTTGGGTTTGAACTTGTGATCTCCCTGCTTTAGTTTCCCTGAATGCTGGGATTACAGATACCACATTCACCATTTTTTTTTTTTTTTTTTTTTTTAGTACTAGGGATCAAACTCATGACTTTGCGCTTGCCAAGCAGGCACTTATGCCACTGAGCTAATTTGCCTTTTTAATTTGATGCCAAATTATTTTTGGAAGTGTCCAATTTTATATGCTGCCCTTTCACAACCTTAGTAACACTTGAATTATGTGATTTTTTTTTTTCAGATTTGTTGGGCATAAAAGTGTGGCTTGCAAACAAATATATGAAAAGATGTTCAGCATCACTGATCATTTGAGAGATGCAAATTAAAATAACACTGAGGTTCCACCTCACCCCAGAAATCAGCCAATCACAAGTGTGGAAGAGGGTGTAGGGGAAAAGGAACCCTTCTCCACTGTTGGTGGGAGTGCAGGCTGGTGCAACCACTGTGAAAATCTGTGGAGATTCCTCAAAGACTAGGATTAGAGGTTCCATTTGATCCAGCTATTCCCCTTCTGGGTATCTTCCTGGAAGAATTAAAAGCATTATACCACTGTGATCTATGCATACCCATGTTTAAAGCAGCACAGTTTGTGATAGATAAATCTTGGAAACAGCCCAAATGCCTGTCACTAATGAATGGATAGAGTATTTGGGTTTTTTTTATACAAGGGAGTACTACTCAGCCATAAAGAAGGATAAACTCAAGACATTTATAGCTAAATGGATGCACCTTGACACCATACTCTTAAGTAAAATAAAGCGGACATACACGTGTAGGTACCACATTGTCTCCCTCCTATGAGAAACTGAAAGTGTAAATAAGGACCAAAATATGTAATAGATGTTGTGAAATAGGAAGAAATTGTTTAAAAGGAAAGGGGAATGAGGTGGGGGAGGTAGGAAGGAAAGGAAAATGAAAAAGTGAGAAAAAAAGGATAAAATGGAAACAAAGCTTTGGAAACAAAGAGGGGAAGAAGAGTTGAAGGGAGGGGAGGGGAATGGGAGAAAACATAAAACAAAGGACCCGAGATGCATCATGAGTAGGTGATCATTCTGATGACCTCAACCATGCCCACAAACTTAATAAATAAAAAGGTAACAGGAAAAAGTGAGCAGCTCTTTTGCAAAAGGGAAAGGGACTAAGAGATGGGGGGGAGAGGGAGGGACGGGAACAAGGATG